>CAIGRT010001266.1:0-14565 GCA_903798405.1 Fraxinus platypoda
TTTTGGACCAATTCTCTCACTGTAGGGCTGTAGGTTTGAAAAAAAAAACGGTAACATAATCAATTTTCCTTCCTCCTTGCAGCGCGCCCAGACACGCCCTTAATTAACCAAAAAAAATTACATCTTTATTAATAACAAATCAATTATTAAACAAAAATATTAAATATAAACTAAGCAAACGTGCATTGCACGTTGCTTGCACCTAGTGATTATATAAATCACTTGATTCTACATTTCATTGAACATACCTCTTAAAACCACCTAAGCTGCATTTGTAGCACTGGTGATGCTAAATAAAGTAAAACATTGATAAACGAATATTACATAAATTAATAATCTTGTTTAAGTAATAAAAAATTTATGTCCCAACAGTAAACTAAATTAATAACCCTGTTAAATACATAAGATAATAATTTCTTTTTTAGATCTTTTAAAGCCCAACGAATATATAAAATAATAACTGCTTAAATTCATAAAAGATAATACTAATACAAATTAGAAAACTTCTAATTTAATAACATTGTTTTCAATTCGTCTCTTTTTTAAAATATGTATCTAAAGTCTTTTGCCTTTTTTTTTCACCCAAACTGAACTCTACTTCATCCCTAATTTTAACAAACCATTAGTTTTAATGTCATACTAATTCAAATTTACGAACATTAATGTTTCAACATATTAAACTTTGAAGTCAATGTTTGTACATTAATATGTCTTCTTTAATGTAGCCTTTTTGCGTGCCTACGAATTAAATTTTGAATTTCATCACATTCAATATTTTTTTTTAAATATCCTACATGTATTATGGTAAAATATAATACAAGTTATGAAATATAAAATACTCTATAAATTAATAAAATATTCATTTATCAATAATTTAATAACCCCTATAAAATCATAATTTTTCTCGATCCCAACATTATTATTTTATAGAGATTTTACTATAGCATTTTCGTTCTAAAAGGAATGGTGGAATTTAATAACGGCTTTGCTTTGTGTACGATGGTTGATAATTTATTTATTTTTACATTGTGTAATGTGGCACACAATTTTGTCATTAATTTTAATAATACTTAAAACAATCAATGACTTCGATTTTTACACCTTCAACAATGTCAACCATAATATACACAAAGAATGTACAATTAAAATAATTCATTTAAGAAACGCAAGTAACTTGGTGCATTTTTTGTTGGGATATGTGCTCATTAATAAAGAGTTATAAACATTTAATGATATTTGTGAAATTATTTTAATATTTTACAAGCATGATTAAATGTTTTATAAATATAAAAAATTTCTTGATTATTTATATGTAACTTTAAATAATGTACATAAGTGTTATGTACATGAGAATAATATTTAAAGTGGAATAATCTAAATTTGTCCGTGATTAAAAATTAAAGTAGGGATCTTTAATTATGATCACTAGTGCAGTTCATTACATTTTGAATGAAATAATCTTATCTGATTGTTAATAATGTAATTATTGGAATGAAAGCACTTTATATATAATTTGATTATATAGGACGTGAACATTATTAATAATGAATCTCTGATAAAATCTGTTGTAATATAGAGTATTCAATTTTGATCAATAGTGGTCATATATGGATCAATCTTAATTCTAAGTAATTAATAGCCTCATATTTATTAGATGTGTTTTTTGATGTGTCGGGTAATGACGCAAATTAATAATGTCAAATTCTTGGTACTTTGAAAATACAATGAGATAAATAGTCGGGAACATTGATATACAAGAAGAAATCCATTTGTTTGTAGAAAAGTAGATAGATTGTTCCCGTAAGTATTGATTTGGGACTTGAATAATAAGAGCGCTCAATTTCATGATTAGATCATAAAATATGTTATTCATTAGAGGATCAATGGAACTTATGGAGAAAGATATAATTAAAGAGTTTTACGGATAAATACCTAGCTTTAATTATGAACCGTTTATGGAGGATTGATATATATGAAATGACTATATCAATGTATAAACAAAAATAGAGCTGGACAAATATGTACTTCGTTTTTGAGTTTGTAATCACGTGAGCTTTTCGTAAATAGGTGGTGTAGGCACGGAAAGTCCGATTGTTTTCGTAGTATGCTGTTCACTTCCTTGAAAAGTTAATACTTGAAACAGTTGGAAATACAAAGAATTTAATCGTAATATTCTAACATTAGAGAAACATCATAACAAGAGATAAAGAATATATAATCTGGTAGGCAGGAAAGAATCTGGTATCTTTTGCCCTTACTTGAACACAAAGTATAACATTTACAGCCCCACAAAAACCCTTTAGAACATACAGCCTTACAAGAAAAGAACCAAAAACCTTTACATTTGCACTTATATAAACACCCAATACACATGCAATTGTACACAAAACCTAATTTCTTCTTTTAGCATTTCTTTTTCCTGTGAATTCTTAGATCCATACGAATGGCCAATGGGCAGCTAAAATCTGTTGCAGGACTGCTTTTGGTCCTCAATTTCTGCATGTATGCAATAATTTTGGGCATTGGTGGCTGGGCAATGAACATGGCCATTGAACATGGTTTTGTCATTGGTATGTTTACTTTCTCAGTGAAAATTCTATGTATCTCTTGTGCGTTTTTGACACAAGTGCATGTCCAAACACGAGAAGTAGGCCTAGAGTGGCTTATTCGTACCATACCCAGAATGTTTTAGCGTGCATAAGGCCAACAAGGCCTTTGTTAAGCCATCTCCAAACACGCACATGCACAAAAGCAAGCATGGCATGGCATGGTGTAATAGTTCTAGATAGATAGCATTACTCAAAACTTTAGGTGTAGAAAGCATCGTGCCTAGATGATTTACACCTCTACGATGTGGACTAATGCATTGAGATTTTATGTAACAGGTCCTGGATTCGATTTGCCAGCACATTTCTCACCGATATACTTCCCGATGGGAAATGCAGCCACTGGATTCTTTGTGACATTTGCTATGATTGCTGGTGTTGTTGGAATTGCATCAATCCTTTCTGGATTTAACCATTATCGTAATTGGAGCAGTGATAGCTTGCCTGCTGCAGTTTCTGCTGCTGCCATTGCTTGGACTCTCACTCTTCTTGCCATGGGGTAACCTATATTCTCAGTTGAAATTGTTTATGACAACTCAAAATTTATTGCCTCCATCTAAAGTTGTATCGTGTCTTATGTTGTCCGTCTTAGTTTTTCCTTTTTCACGACTAATAAAAACTATCCGTGCAGCTTCGCATGGAAAGAGATTGAACTCCAGATCAGAAACTCTCGTCTAGTAAGTGTCCAACAAATATTGGTTTTGTATCGACATAAATAATCTTAAACGATAATTTAGTACTAACAAATTTTTTAAAAAAATGCAGAGAACAATGGAAGCATTTATCATTATCCTTTCAGCCACTCAACTCTTGTACATAGCTGCAATTCATGGGGGTGGATTAGTAAGGACACTTTGAGTATGGAGAATGGTCTTCAATTGTGTCTTAAGCGTGTTTTTTTTTTTTTTTAGATTTATGAATTTTCGATTCATTTATGTTGTACAAAATCAAAAAGGGATTGGTATTTCGTGGGTTCACTATTGTAATTTGTTTGTGTTTGTGTGAAAAATGAGCATACAAATAAAATGACTGGCATAAGCCTTTTAGAAAAGTGTTCATGTCTGAGAATCTACCTTCTGAAGCACTTTTATTTGTTCCATAATTTTCTTTAGAAAGTCGAAAAAATCAACAAAAAATCATCCTTGTCGGAACAACAATCTGTTATGCTTCATGAACTTCCAAAATAAAATTCTAAGTTGCCTAAACTGACACATTAACACCCCTATTCGGTTACTCTTATTACAGTTTTTAGGCTTATCACAACATTGAAGTACAAATAACAGTCATCACAACGTTAAACATTCATCAGCACTCACCGTGTAACCGCACCACCACAACTCAGCAAGCAAGGGGTTAGGCTCGAAGCAACTAGGCTATCGGGGATCCACGGCTTTTCTTCCGTTTCTCAATATCAACTCCCGATTCTCGCTCCATTTATATCTATATTGATATAAACAAGTATTTCGTTTCGCTTGTACGTTCAATTTAATAAAATCTAAAGCTGCCAAACTAGGATAAAACTTAACAAGAAAGAAAAATCAATTCACTGCAAAACTCATGAGAAAATCACAATTTTTTTATGAAACTCAATCTGAGCCTTCTGCAATCATCAATCTTCAACATGCTTCATGCTTATGTGGAAATAGCCAAATATTCATACAAAACCCACAGTTTTGTATGAAGTTTCAATTGAAAATCATGCAAAATTATTTTGATGAGATCTGTTTGATATTTCCGGTCATTTACTTACCAATATCGTAGTACTCGTTCATTGTTCACCTACTAGAAAATGAGTTTAACGTGCACATTAAAATCACTGTGGCATAAAACCTATATTTGTAAAATGTGAATGAAAAGATGAAAGTTTGAAACTTAAGGATCTTAACCTTGAATTATCTACGGACCCAGACAACACCTCAAAGAGTTCACAGCAACTCTTCCATGAAGTAGTTTGCACTGGACGACGGGGATCAGGTGCTGCCAACACCTGCATATCAGAAGGAAATAGCAAAGATTAAGACGAGATTTTCTGCAAAGGATTGACATAATTCTGCAGTAGAAAAAAGTAGCCTGCACCTCAGGAAATTTATTATCTTTCTCACGTTCTACTTCTTTATTGGCATCAAATCTAGGTAAAGCGTATGAGGGCGTCAATTTGTCATCATTTTCTTGTATTGCACATTCTTTAGCATTCGAAGTTGCAGCAGCAATTTCTATTAATCGATCAGTCAGTACATCCTCATTCCTCTCTGATACCACATCCACAATAGTCGCCGAAATAATAACCTTCTCATCTGCATAACTCAACTTTTCCATCTCATTTGCTTTCAATTCAGATTCAGTAGCACATATACCTACTTGCACTTTCTCATCCAGCATTGAGATCTTCTCCAAGTCGACGAAAGGACGTGTTTTCTTAACTAAATCACTATCTTCCTCAACTGAAACAACATGAATTTCCTCAGCCTGTTGTTCTGATAAAAAATTGTCCGGTTTTGCAGAATCAACAAATGTAACATTTTCAACGACAATTTTACTATCTTCAACAACATGAGACTCATCATCCGAACTAGTACTACTAGAACTCTCCGGCTCGCACCCATCATACACAATCTTTATGTCCTTTCGGTCTGACTCATCCTCGCCATTCAAGTCCCCTTCAACGAGAAAAATACTCCTATCAGATGGAACATTTGAAGTGATGCGTTCCTGCTCCACCTCGACTTCCTCGTCCTCGGTGAAAGAGTTCTGGTGGCTACAGTGTTCCTGAGATGCAGGAGAGCTAACCTCTACACCATCACTATCTTTATCATCTTGGTGCTTAAGATCATCATCCCCTACCATAGTTTGATTCATCAAAACAATTCAATACAAAATCTACCCACAAAGCAATTTAACCAAAACTTGAAAACCTATAAATTAAAAAACGATTCACTACACAATTGAGAAATACAATGGTCTGTTCTACATAGATGCACTAATTCATCTATGCTTTCTATTAAAAGCTGTAATGAAGTATAACTTCATACCAAAGAGTAAAAAATACAGGAAACACTAACACATGCCCTTATAACCATTATCAACTAATACATATGGGGACACACTGGTACATACAAAGATTGATAATAAAATGGTTGAAGGCATTTAAATGAATGCTCACGTTCCCTCTTTAAAAGCTAGAGCTTCTAGATGAATCTAATCTGCACGTAAAGAGAAACAAATGGGCAAGCCCAATGGATTCCAAATCAAATAAATCAACAGGCATTGAGGCTTACCCACAAAGCCAAATTCAGAAACGATTTAACTGCAAAGTTCGAAAAAGATAAGAAAACAACTGAGTGAAACATGGGCTAGATTCGATTGGATTGTTTAAAGTAAAGAACCAACTATACCATGAGATTGAGCAGTAGAATCCGGTGGAATAGAGTTGTTATTGTTGTTGGATGATGATTCTACTGCCTTCTTTTTCTTGGCAGCTTTTCGCTTCTTTGCACCTGAAGGCATGATTTTTTATTACTGAAAGTATTGATATAACTGCAGTTTATCCCACTAGAGCTTCTCTCTCTAGATTACTGTGTTGAATTTACCTCTCTGTGCGTGTGTGGATTTCAAAATGAGAACAGTACGAGGGAGATGAACCGGTTGGGTGGGATCCCAGGACTTTTAAAGGGAACCCCGTGTAGGAGTCGATGGCTCTTAGTTCTTGGTTTTTCACATTCATGTTTGGCCAAACTTATAATTAAATAAGTTAATTATCAAAAATATGTTTGGATGTAGGAATTTTATTTATAAAAAATTTAACATCTCAACCATAATTTAGAAAAAAAAAATATGAGAGAGAAAAAGCAAGGAAGGTTTTCTTTCGTAAATTATTAATTAGTTTCCATTAATTGTTGATGTGGTTTTCATTTTGTTTGTTTAAAAAATTAAGGTATTACCAAAATAAGTAATTTATTCACTTTAAAACTTATTTAGTTAACAGTAAGTAACTCATGAATACTTAATTATATTATTAAATTAGAAGTCCATTTATTTTGTAATATAATATTATTATCCAATAAGCTATCAACGAATCAAGAATATGAGCCATTCAATTTTTTGTAGTTATCCACATAAAGGACTTATTATTCAACCAATATAATTAATTATTGAATAATGCTATTTATAGTCGCTCACTGCAGCAGTCGTCCTATGTGGCACACACATGTCAAATGTGTATTTAATGCATTAATGTGGTAAAAAAACTACCACATTAATGTATCAAATAACTACATGCCATGTGTGTGCCACATAGGACAACTGCTGCAGTGAGCGACTATGAATAGCATTACTCTTAATTATTTCATTTCCAGCCAGATTGTAAAAAACTTCAATTAATTGTGAGGGAAATGCAGTGGAATTATTTTAAGTCCATTAATTTTCTGACATTAAAAGTTATTGATCCGCAGTCAAATGATTCGCAAACATTTGAGAACATGTGTTTACATAAGTACTAGGTTCTATGCAGTGGAAGTGGCTATTAGTACAAGAACTGAGTTTCCTCCTCTTAGCAATCAATATCTGTACTGCTATTTTCTGTAACTTCCAACTTCATAAAATCAATATAAGACTTGCCATTGAGTTTCCGGGAGAAGAAATTCTTGAAGTACTCTTCAATGGGCATTCGTCGAAAAACTGGTGGATTATTTGGTCCAACAAGGCTACGTGCAGGGCCCAACTCCGAGTTGAGGTTGGAGCTATAAAATGTGGCAACTGAGAGCCTCCTACTGTCTGAGTTCACTATTGCTCTATGCTCAATGCTCCGATACACACTATTACTCACAATCTGCAAAGCAATAACCAGATAAACACATATCAGCGGAAACGGAAAATCTATGTGTTTTCCCAACATATTATTTTTTTAGGACCGACCAAGACAAGTCCGTCTGGTCAAATTAAAGTACGTCTAGAGCATCCTCCTTCATGGATGTGATGAAGATGCTAATGATCATTGTCACTCCTGATGCACCTATATAGACCAGTTTAGAATGCCTATGCGAGCTAGTTAAAAGAATATAGAGAATTTACCTCCATTATGTCACCAACATTAACCACAAAAGCATTTTGAAGTGGTTTAACTGGAACCCATTTCCCATCTTTTCGAATCTGAAGGCCCTCAGTTTCATTGAGCTGAAACAGAATTGTTAGAGCATCTGCATCTGAGTGAGGAGTGAAGCCAATGGCATTGTCAGGCTCGGGGCAAGGAGGATAGTAATTCATCCGCATTGATTGCACCCCATCTCTAAATAGTTCTTTAATCTCATTATCGTCCATCGTTAGAGCCTTAGCCATTAGACTTAATAAAGTCATGGCTAGCTTTTTTAGTTCTTCAGAGTATGCCTCCATAGTTTCCCTAGACACCAATAATGAAAAATCACTTCAATTAGCTTAAAACTTTTCCGAGAAGTTCATTGTGTGTGCACAGAGAAAGAACCTGAGCTTTATAGGTAATTTTTCGAACAACTCAATCTTCCTTTGATTGATGGGCAGAGTTGTTATGTAAAACATGTCTGACCAATCCAGCTTCTGCTCCTCGGATATAACAAAGAGCTGCCCAAATCCCTCATGGTTGTCTGGCTGTTGCCATAGTTTCTTTTTGTCTTCCATTGGAAGATTAAAAAAATCTATGACTTGCCTTCTAAACTCCTCTAGCAACGAAAGAGAAACTCCATGGTCTATGATCTATTGTGAGAAAAATGAATCATGTTATGCACCAACATACTAAGAGCCTGTTTGGTATAGAGTTTGCTTCTACTTCTGCTTCTATAGAAGAGCTTCCATAGGAAGTCACATTGGATCAGCTTCATCTGAAAGTTCTTCGAACCAAAGAAAAGCCCTTCAAGAAAATTATCCAAACATAATAAAAGTAGTTTTTAACTTTTTAAAAGCCATGCCAATTAGGCTCTAAGCCTTGTTCCGATTGTAACATGCATATAAAGAAAATTCCAAAAGAACAACTGATGCTGCCATATATAGATTTAAAGATAATCTTGAGGGGTTGCTCAATTGGTCAGACCTTGAGTTTACTCCCTAATAGTCACCGGTTCGAGTCCCCTCAGGCCACCGAGGTAAGTATCCAACNTAGATTTAAAGATAATCTTGAGGGGTTGCTCAATTGGTCAGACCTTGAGTTTGCTCCCTAATAGTCACCGGTTCGAGTCCCCTCAGGCCACCGAGGTAAGTATCCAACCGTAAACATCAGGACCTCCTGGAATTAGTCGAGGTGCGCGCAAGTTGGCCCGAACACCCACAGTTATCAAAAAAATATATAGATATAAAGATATGTAAAACCAGACATCAAATTCATATTGCTTTAACTTATTAGTTCAAGTCCCAACACTGAGTTAAGATCTAGCAATGCAAAAACGATACAAGAAAAATAGAAGGAAAAGTAAAAACCTGAAAAAAGCCCCAGTCTATGCAAGCGAAATGAAGCTTTTCCAGCTCGTAATTCATGGACTCTCCTGTAAGCAAGCTCTTCAGATTGACAATAGGTACTGATGGCACATGAACGTCACTGGATGGAGGGTCTTGGTCATGGTGCACATATCGTATTGGGATCTTGTCAATAGGCTCTTTGGCTAGCTCTAGCACACTAGGAACTAATAGAGACTTTCCGAAGTTAACTACTTCTGATGATGACTCCATAGGCTCGAAAAAGATATCAAGAGGAATGGTGATATAAGGTCAAACAAGAGAAATTGAACTTTTCTTATAAGTTCTAAGCTCCTTTGAATGGTGAGAAAAATGACAGCCTCCTTGAAAGAAACAACAAAAGTGCAAATAAGAAAAACCAGGAAAAAATGAAAAAGAAAAAAATACTGCAAGAGGAACAAGTTATCTTTGCATAAGTTTCAACGTATGATACTTGAGTTATGCTACATTACAATATCGATTTTACCAGAATTGTGCCAGATTAACACTCAGCAACATTTCATTGGTAGTTGGGCCAAAAACATTTTCCAACCATCCAATCACAATTTGCCAACTCATTCTGGCAATTTGATTATGATAAAATCATATGGTAAAGTAGCAAAATTCTTCATGTTTTTCATTGTCAAACAGTTTTTTGTGCCTTACGAATTTTAAATTATTCGTTAACATAAGCATTACATGGGATTTTCATATTCACGAAACTGTAATTTTGCAGCCTCAGGATAATCTCATGGTGTGTTGTGGTTATTATGGGTTGAAATGCTTTGGATCTTCTAGTAAAGGTAACAATGAGCTGAATGGGGTGGCGAAAAAGATTCGTATAGCCAACCCCGAGATTTATTAGAAATAAGGCTGAAATTCTTGGCATTCCAGTTTTTGGGTATGGGCTATAACATTATTGCTTGACTCAACAAGATAGCTCAACTAGGACATTCACTAAATAGTAGGCGACTAAACATCTTTTCCCTACAAGTAAGCTTCAAATTTAATCTGCCTTCATGTGTATTCCAAAATTAATAATATGCTACATCAGTACAATAATTTTAGGCTAATTCATCTAAAAAGCTATTTTGAGACATTTAGAAAAACTTTTTATAGCAGCGCGTCAAACATCATTTTTACTCACACATTTTGCAACTCCTATATCTTTTGTCAACTTTTTATCCACATATTCTACGAGACCCACAACTTATAATCCACAAAAAGCTTTATCAAATATTCACTAATCATAAATAGCATACTGTTTCCCGACATAAAAAACTTACAACTATCGTAACTTGATGAATTGAAAAACCACAAGGCTGCTACGAATAGGTTTTTCTCCACCTAACTCAATTACGTAGTATTTATTAGACAGGTCTAGAGAGTCTAATTGACAAGATTTTACCTTTTTTTTTTTATATGATATGGTCGTGATCAATTGGCTTAGCCAATATGTAGAGACAGACATACCTTCGAGGCAATACTACAAACAGGTAGTGTGCATATGCATAATCTTCGTGTACGCGATTCAAATTAGCTATGAACAACAGTCTATAAGCAGAATATAAAGTGAACATGAATTTAGATTTGGTACCAAAATCAATGGCGGCTTTGAAAGGATGGCGGCTTTGAAAGGATTCGGAAGAGAAGTTTGGAAAATTTTCACGGTTCCTCACCTGCCGTGCGTGGACTACCAACACAAAAATGTCAAAACGTCCTGGGGGTCCACATGCGCCGACCCGACAAGCCCCTGATGGGCCATTTCATAGAATGCTATTGGGCTCTAGGGGTGACATCGATTTACAGGGTTTGGCTTGATCCGGCTCGACCCTTGGGATGTTCAGGTTCTTTTGAAACGAGTCGTGGGTCGAGTCAAACTCTTTTTTTTTTTTCTTCAAGAGATTGCTGATGTTTTGGCTTAATTTATTACTTTTTTATTTTTTTTAAAAAAAGTAAGCTTATTTTCTTAATTTTTAAATTAAAAAAAGAAAAAGAGTTGGCTCGTTAATGGCTGGCTTTCACAAGCCAAAGGGCCAAGCAGAGCTTTGGATTTGGACACGAGCTGAGTAGCCTAAGCTGAGTAGCCTAAGCTTGGATGTTAAGGGTTGAGTTGAGTCGGCTTAGCTTGGCTCCCATTGCCACCACTAATACCGGTCAGCCTTGGCTCGATCCACCAATATCTATATCAGGCCACACACGTAACCAAAGATGGTGGGACATTGAAATTTAAAATTTATTTTATACGTTTAATTTTGCAATTCTAGGATGGAGGCATGAGCTATAGAGTAATGCTATTTATTATCATGATAATGGAACATCAGTGATGCGACAAATAATTATCCTATAATACGGAATTTGTTTTTGGGAAAAAAAATAGTAATTATGATACTTTTAAGATTACGTTTTCATAAATATCAAAGTTATGAGTAAATTTTCACAATTCAGGTTGCCCTATGACACACTGAGTTAGGCCACTAGCTGATTTTGTACCTCTAAACTTCTCGAGAGTCGAATCCTTCTCGAGACACACGAACGCTTTTGACTAAGTCTACACTCTAAAAAGCGCCGAAAATGAGCACGCACGGAGAGATTAGCCTCAATAGAACAAGAATGGGAAACAAATTACAGATTCAAACGAAACTATTAACATTAAACCAACCAAAATGAACAACCCCGCATCTGATTTATTGAACAGCAATTGAGCAACGAAGAACAAATTTGAGCACGACAACAACATACAATATGCAATCATACAACGTAAAAAAAAAAAATGTAGAAAACCGCCACACCAATTGAGCGATAGTTCTCTAAGTCATGTGTAGGACTCAAGCAGAGGTCTCCGCGTCTCTTCCCCAGATTTTCTACTGTAACAGAAGTACAGCACCAACTGTATAATCCCCAGAATTGCTCCAACCCCATTTGGAACCTAATTTTAGAACCGGAAAAAGGAAAACGAGCTAGATCACTTTCAAAAAGTCATTAAGAGTCATATAAAAAGACGGCATCAATTCACTAGGGATGCTTTTGTGTGCATGAAAGGGTTGTGGAAAACATGTATTTGTCTTCTCTGTTACAGTGAAAACCTACAGTCGCAACTGGAAATTGCTCCCACATTTACGAGGAATCACTATAAATCGATGGGCACTTTGCTCTTTTTTTATCGACTTTCACATCTGACTGGCAACAAATAATTATGCAAGAACTTCAAAGTACATTATGCAATAAGGGATAGTCAAGTACAAACACTTACAGAAATAAATAGATCCTGCTTGAACATTCCGTATGCAAAGAAGGAAATACTCATCAAAAAGGTTGCAAGCGAGAGATAAAATGGCATGTATTCGACGCTCTTTGTTTTTATCACCAAATTCTGCAATAAAAGATAGTTTAAAATAATAAGTTAGTAGCACAGACAACACATAAATAAAAGTAAAGGGCTTAAGTTCTTGAATGAACTCACAATAATGAATAGTGGAGAAGCAAACATTGATATAAGAGAAAAGACGGACAAATATCCAACGAAAAGTTGTCGATTTGGTGGTTCGAAGATTTTAATGCTTAAAAACACAATCGCCCCAAATACGGCAAAAACTGCGAGTAACAAGCCGAGCATCTTCACCTGCGCAGATATATCTAGCTTACACAATTAAGTAACAAATATAATGCGACAATGAATTTAAATATATCCAAAATGTGAGAATTAATGACCTTTTTTGTTCTATCTGCATATAAAATGAAGATGATTATGTAAATCAACTGGAAAATGGCTCCAATGGAATTGACCGTGAAAATCAAAATTATGCCGGAAGCGACGATAGGCGTCCCGTACCAAAGGCATATTAAGCAATTCAAGAAGGAATATATATAAGGCAACCCGGAAAATTGTTCTGTTGATTTGCTTCTGATAATTCTCCTAAATGTTGGCCTGTAAGATAAACATTTAAAACAATCTTAGTAATTAATCAATTATTTGAAAATTTGTTCTTCTGTGGTTTATGAAAGATTGAGAATCTTACATAGGTGATACAAATAACACAAAAGCCAGGAGGTTCCCTGTAAAAAAAAAAAACCCAAATGTGTGTCATTTTGACAATAAGGAAAAAGTCATTTTCAAAATAAGTAACTTCATTTACTTAAAAATGAATAAGTAACTTATCCAAACACGTTCCAAAAAAAAAAAGTAGCTTTTTCTCTTAGCCAAACATGCTCCAATCTCCATGGCTGGCTTTTTTTTTTTTTTTTCTTTCTCTGGTTGTTTTAGCAATAAAAGATTCCATAATTTGAGTACAAAGTTAAAACTTTCCAGCAGAGTTGACTTTGTGATTTAATTCAAAAATCTTAATTTCCCAACTTTCTTCACCATTTCAGACAATCTTTTTCAAAAAAATTATTTTAAAACACGTGTTCTTGAAGTGTACAACACCCATTTTTCCCAAATATCGAATACAAAAGTAAGCAATTATGTACATATTAAACAACACATTAAAGCAAAAATCAAAAATCAAAAATAGAAAAAATCTGAAACTTCAAGAATCCTAAATGTAGATCACTATATTGTAGAGCAATAACTCAGATGATAGCACATCAGAGACCCTAAATAAACCCACCCCATCCCGAGCACCCAGAAGCAAGAGATGGGGTGAAGAAGGTACCTAGAACTCCAGCTGCAGAACTGCAGAGTGAATAAGATGAGAACAAGCCGCCTTCAGACATCCTTTTTCAACCTTTTCAAATCAAACTTCGGACATTAAGGAAAAAATAATTTCTTGAAATTGATTTTTCTAGAGGTTTTTGAGGTGGAGAATTTGATCGAGATAACTGGTTTTACTTATTTCAATAAGGTCATGGGACCCCAGAGGGGCACCGATTATTGATATTTAGACCCGATCACATCACTCTGTATTATGTTTAAAACACGTGCCGTTAATTAAGAAAGAATTTGTATTTGATTAGAAAGTGATGTCTATTTACGAAATTACCTTGTCAGATTTGTAAATTACTAGTTGTTTGAACTTACTTTCTAACCAAGTCAATTTTAAGTAGGGATGGGTCGGACAGAATCAAATCCAATCAATAATTTTAGTGCGTGTTTAAATCGAGTTTAGGGTGGTGTGACAAAATGTTAATTGATCCATGTACATCAATTTCAATATTAAAACAAAAAAGAAGTTAGGTGTTTCGTGCTTCTCAATTCTCGGTATTCGAATTGGAACCGAATAAGAACCAACTAGTCTTAGTTCTAGTTCAATTCGACTAGTCCAAATTGTGCCCTTAATTTTCAATTGTAGTTATAATAATTTGCAAGAGAACAAATATATTTTCCAAAATGCTCAAATTGAAGTTATATTGTCAAAGTTTATGATTAATAATAACCCTGATTTTATGAAAATAGGGCACAAATAGGCTTAATTTTGCTAAGAGTGGAGAGTAGGGCTGTCAATGGATTGAATTTTGATCCTAATCCGACGAAATTAATGAGAGATGGATTTAGAGTCTCAATCCG
>CAIGRT010001275.1:0-10037 GCA_903798405.1 Fraxinus platypoda
GGGGGGGGGGGGGGGGGGGGGGGGGGGGGGGGGGGGGGCGTGGGTGGTTGGGGGTTTACAGTAGCCATGAACAAATCTGTCATTACATGAAAATTTATTACCTCAAGATTTGACGAGTTTTTGCAAGATTTGTTTACTCTAAAATTGCTTGGTAACAAATAATTTACTCATATGTACTCACTGTCTTCTGCATATGAATTAGGCAGCGTATTATCATATTACAATTACACCCTTTATCTGTAAGTAATTGACCTCAAAAACTTTTAATTTCTTTTAGTTACACCCCTATGCTTAGTAACAAATAGTATAACTTGTGGATTTCTTTGAAAATCTATACAGATTATGAATAAATATGGAATTACATTAATATTTGAAATTTTCTAATTTGACCAGCTGAGATTTTGTAAATTCTTTTTGGGTCAGAGATTTTGAATACAGATTTTGTTTATTTCTATTCTTGATTGAGGAAAATTATAATAAATTCAATATGCTCCTTCTATCACTCTGAGGGCATACGTCATTATTGTTTTCTTTTTCCTCCAAGAAAATGAGATTTTTATTCACACTTCAAAGATGTTAACAAGTCTAGCATTTTTCTAATTTTCATAACAATTTAAATTGGCACATTCTAAATATGCGATAATTTTATATTTTGGTTTATGAAAATGGAAGGAAACAAGAAAAAATCACGGTCGCAACTTCGATTGTATGTATAACTTGTTGTGTACGTTATTTCCCTATTTCAGAAGCGAATTAGATTGAGAAAGGTTTAAGCACAATAAAATTTGTTTTGAAAACTAGACTTTAACGATCAAATACGATATAGTTAAAACACGTTATGCAACCAAAATAGAGTTTTAATCAAAAGTTGAACTCGTGATATTGCTTATATCTCATAACGTTCTACATTTAAACCTGTGTTCTCAAGCTCCTTTTTCATATTAATCTTTTAATATCTCTTCTGCCGAATGCCCATTGCCATAAATAACTCTGTGTTTTTTTTTACCTACTGAATTGTTGATCTGTCTTATTTTTTTCGGTACGACGAAATATAACTTTCAGAGTGTACGAGCCAAATCAGTTCTCTCTCGATACATTCCTAGTAAAAATCAATTAGTACAAACTAAATCACTTGTTCAACTTGAGCAACATATTGGTTTTTCGAGTGATTTTCATGAATATATTATTTTGTTTACTAAATTATACAAATATTAACTTGAATATTTCATGATGTGAGTGGCATTAGGCTTTCTTTGAGTACTAATTAAATTCAATAAAGCAAAATGATTAGGTGAAAATAATCAATTATTACAGATAAATTTTTTTACCTACTAATGGTTTGCTTACGTTGTATGCATAAATGCTCATGACAAAACCCCTTAATGTTCTCTGTCTTTTATTTCAGGCTTTACGCCTGCTTTCTCTTCCTACTGTAACTGAAAATGCATGAATTTCACGCACTAAGTTGGACATATTCTCCTACATTAGATTGGATATGACTAAACACGACTCACACGTGAAAATCTGACAAGTTTTAGTTGAATTTAAAAGCACATTTGATTCTCCCAACGTTAGACTGTATGTGACTAAACATGATGGGCATGTGAAGATCTGACAAATTTAGTTGAATTTTAAAGTAAGTTTGACTTACTTTTAATTTACATATTTTGTCCCTTACGATATTCAAATAAATTTTTTAATAGCAAAACTTACATGGTCGATATCAACTAAATTCTTTTTGTCATTATTAAATTGAAATCTTTGTCAATAGAAAAAAAGTTAATCGTGCTAGAGAAAGTCACATGACCTCAAAATTCTATAACATATAAAAGTCCCTTTAATTTTAAATTTTTACCTGAAACATCGGGTTTTCATCAAATTGTTACTAAGGAAATGTTCAAGCTAACCTCCAACATAGAAAAAATTAAAATCCAATGAGAAAGGGCTGATTTAAGTACATAGCGCATAATAATTAATCGTCATTAAGACATTAACTGTAAAATTATCACAAAGGTAATCAATGTAAAATCTATATAAGTATCAGAGTTTGTTAAAATATGAGTTTTCACAATAGTGATTTAATAAAGGCAAATAATTAGGTTAATATAATTAATTATTACATACATTTTTTTTTTAAATAATGCTATTTATAATGAGGACTACGGTAATCGCCTTACGTCATATGACATTTTGTTATTTGATTCATTAATATGATAGTTATTTATTACTTCATGCATCAAATAACAAACTGTATCAAAGTGTATGTGTTGCTTGCAGGGGGGATACGAGGATCAAGATCACGTCTTGGTCTTGGGGGATGTTGCTCAACAAATTTGGCAGAAATGTTTAACCTTACTGGGAATCCAGTGCATGCAGACTCAGGGATGGAAGAAGCGTGTAGAAACTTGGTTCTGAAGAGCAAAACAAGCATCACATAATGTTACTTTGGTAGGTATTATTCCTAATTTCCTAGTATAATTTGCTGGCATTTATAGTTGTGGTGTTGTTCAGCCAAGATGGAGGGAAAGATGGAATCTATAGAAGCTACTTGGAGGAAGATAAAATATTGGATCTATTGGGCGGGATTGAAGCTTAAAGAAGCAAAAATGTTAAAACATAAGAGATGAATGGGTGCTGAAGGAGCTTAATATATCAATGAAGTCGATTAAAAGAAAAAAAAGTTCAAAGTAGTGAAATGGTAAAGACCATTGGTGGGGTGGTACAAACTCAATACTGATGGGTGTTGCATAGGCAGCAATCTTGGAAATTCTGGTGCTGGAGGTATTATTCGAAATGAGAAGGGCGATATTGTCATAGTCTTTGCTGAGAAACTTGGTGAGTGTACTAATAATGGTGCCGAGCTATTGGCATTACTGCATGGGCTCTACCGTGCTAAAAGGATGGGGATTAATCGTCTAGAAGTGGAGCTAGATTCTTTGATTAACGCTAATTGGCTAAGGAGGAAGGTCTGCGGTATTTGGTATTTGGAGGACTATTAGGAAGAAATACAATATCTATTGTCTATAATCTCATGTAGGGTCCAACACATATATCGTGAGGGTAACTTGGTAGCCGATAGCTTGTCGAAGCTGGGTGTGTCTAGTCACAGATTTGGTTGGACTCTTAACACAATCCCATCGTCATTTACACGAGCTTTGCGTATGGATAAACCGGACATCCCTAGTTTACAGGGTTTTTCTCTTCTCAGTTTGACTTTAAATCTTCCAATGTTGTTTTAAATTATAAGCAGTTTGGTTCGCTTTGATTTTGATTGTGTTTTTCTATAACTACGGTATTCCTTTGCCATAAGTAAAGGTTCGTTAATAAAATTTTTGGAGGCTCCGATTAATAATAATAAAAAAAACTGTTACATATGACGACTACCGACAATTCTCACTATAAATAGTATTACTCATTTTTTTAACTGACAACGAGTTTCCTTAAACTTGCTTAAATGCTCATGAGGAAATACCTTGATCATTAATTATAACTCTTCATATGTTGTTTTTTACCTACTGAATTGTTGACTTATCTTATTTTCCCATATGTGACACTAATCGTAATAATGTAATAATATGATTATAAGGTAATATTGTAATCAATAACGATAACTGTATTCTTATAATCACATCCCTATTAAGTAACACTAACCAAATTTCTATATAAGCAAAAGTCGACCCCAATTAATTTTTTTATTGGTATTGTTGACCCCAAAAAATGGCTCTGTGACGTGGCCAACAGAAAACTACTTCGTTGCTTCCGAGGGTTGAGTTACAGAATAATGGGAACCAAAAACAAGCCATGATAATGAACCATCATCGGGAGATTATTTCCTATCTGTTTTTGTGAGATTATAGACCTTTGCCAGTAAAGTAAGAGGGGTCGGTTGTTTTGTAGTAGAGAGTACAGCTTTGCTTCATGTGTCTAAATTGGCATTATTCTTGAAGGGAGATAAGTGTGTGTTTTTATAATGAAAGAAGATGACCAAGAGCCGTGAGATGAGGAGCACGTGTCCTCATCTGCGTGGCCAGAGCTCCTTGTCGCAACCATCAATCATTCTTGGGTCAGTGGATGCTTGATTGAGTGGGACTACATATCCAGTGAGTTGTCACATCACCCACTTGACACAAAATCTAGTGGATCCTCTTCATGGGGCTTCGGATAACATGGGCTCGACCAACATGTTGATTCGGCCAAATGGAGGCTCGGCCACATGGGGTTCGGCCAAACTATTGCATGGACGGGTGATGTGGGACGGGTCTAAATTCACTTGGTACGTAATTTGTCACTTGGTCATACTCAGGGCTCCTTTTTGGAACCTGTATTGTCACGTTTATTGTACGATTATTTATATGAGTAACATGTATTAACCTTAAGTTTTTGTCAATAGAAAAACTTTAATCGTGATAGATAAAAGGAAAGTCACATAAGATATAATAAAATCAATAAGACTATTTTTTTTAATGTAAGCTTTAATTCTTGAAAATTCTTTTACATGCAAAAAGGTTTTTCATTTTTTTTTAAAATTTTTTAACATAAACGTAGTTTCCGTGAAATTGGGACCAATAAAAAAGGTTGGAGTTTCCTCACAAAAAAAGATAAAAAAATCCAACAAAAGAAAAATCAGTTTTAGGTAACTCTTTGTCATTCCACATTACGGATAATGATAATTTGTCGTAGCTCTTGACAATTAGTTTTAGCTACTCGCCTAGCTTTTGAACACGCCAAACTTGCACATACTACACGCATTACGGCCAAATATAAATTTTTAGAATATACAAGCCAAATAAATTCTCTCTCGATACATTCCAACAAGAAACCAATTCATACAAATTAAATCCGCTTGCACGACTCGAGCAATCGTATTGGTTCTTCAGGTGATTTTTGACGATTTTATTTACTAAATTATAAAAATATTAACTTGAATATTTCATGATGTGAGTAGCAATAGGCATTCTTTGAATACTAATTACATTCATTAAAGCAAAATAATTAGGTGAAAATAATCAATTACTACAGACAAAATTGGTTACATACTAATAATTTCCTTACATTGTATGCATAAATGCTCAGAAGAAAATCCTCTGATGTTGTTTGTATTTCAGGTTTTTATGCCTGTAAATGAAAATGCAGGAATTTTACACAACGTTAGACTGCAGGAGACTAAACACAATTGTCATGTGAAGACCTGACAAATTTTAGTTGATTTTAAAAGCAAGTTTGATTCATCTAACGTTAGACTAAATAAGACTAAACACGACTGACATGTGAAGATCTGACAAGTTTTAGTTGAATTTAAAAACAAGTTCGATTCTTCTAACGTTAGTATGGATAAAACTAAACACGATGAGCATGTGAGGATGTGACAACTTTAGTTGAATTTTAAAGTAAGTTTGACTAACTTTTATTTTACCTATATTGCCACTTACAATTTCAAAATTAATTTTTTAATAGCAAAACTTACATTAATAAAAGCTCCTTTTTTACTTTAATATTTTTTTTACCTGAAACATCGGTTTTTCATCCAATTGGAACAACGAAAACGGTAAGATTTTAAACATAGATCCTTACCATTTTATTATAACAAAAGAAAAATATAAAATTGTTAGTAAGGTAACAAACAAGCTAACCTCCGACATAGAAAAAATAAAAATACGAAAACAAAAGGCTGATTTAAGATATACTTTGCAACTTCACTATCCAAAGCGGATAATAATTAGTCGTCATTAACTCTAAAATTAGAATAATTCTCTTTGTACAACACTTGATTACAATATTGGATGACAATCTCTCACAAGGGGGTGGGGCCCGCGATTAAAATAATTGCGGGCTCCACCCCCTTGTGAGAGATTGTCATCCAATGTTGTAATCAAGTGTTGTACATGTAGCATTTCTCCTAAAATTATCACAAAGGTAATCAATGTAAAATCTAACTTCATTTATTCACTCCTTCCACTTCACATTTATATAGGCTGACTTTCCTTATTTTTTTGTCACAAATTATAGTCCTTTTTTTTTTTTTAAATTGAGAATGTATTTGTTTTGTTCGTTTATTAATATATCTTTATTTAGAGCGTGTTTGTCCAGGATTAAAATCCAATTTTAATTGAAAATATGATTGTTATTGGGTCTCACGCGTCTAATAAAAGTCAACAATAACGGCTAGTTTTTCAATTAAAATCCGATTTTAATCTCTACCGAACACCTATTTAATTTGCCTAAGTTATAACTAATTTTCTCCACTTAATCTTGAAAATTATACAAATTTTAATTTATCTGCTCCTTGGAATCATCCAAATACATTCACACAGTTCTTGAAGGAAGTAGAGTTTAAATGGTTCATAGAATTTCCTACATTATTTTTAAATACTTCTACTAGTTGTTGATAATTAAATAAGGGTAAATAGAAAAAACCTTTGCGAAAATTGTATTTTCAATAACATTAAATAACATTTCTTAATACTTATGCAAAAAAATCAACATATATAAATGAGACCGATGGAGTTTATTATATATTAGAGTTAAAATATGAGCTTACTTAAATGTTCACGAGGAAATACCTTGGGGCTCGATTGAGTCCCATTCTTTTTGAAAATAGATTTTATAATAGAGATTTTTTTGGTTAATGTGCGATAAAAAGTAGAAAAAAGTATGGGGTTTACGTGTAAAATTATTTTATTAAGAAAATGTGTGATTAAAAATAAATTTTTAAAAGATGAGGCTCAAAAGGGGCTTAATGTTTTTTGTCTTACATTTCAGCTTTACACCTGCATTTGTTCTGAAATACATGAATTTACACATTAATAATTTTTGATGGATTCTACTTTCAATATTAACCATTGAAGGACTAGATAAGACTAAGCCCATGTTTGACAAACATTATTTGAATTTTTTTTTTACATACTCATTTTCAATCACATATTCACACAATGAAATATCTTGTACGTAAACTACAGACTTTTCCCTAATTTTAACCATATATTTTCCTAAAAATTATTATTTAAAACATTATTTTGGCCAAATAATAATCATCAAACAAGGACTAAATGCGATAACCATGCGAACATCGAACATTTTTGACGTGACGGTGGTGACATAATTAGGAAAAACCTTTTCAGGGTCATAACGAGATGTTCACAAATGAAGGAGACACTTGGTCGAGCTCTTTAGACGTGCTTGTGACCCGACCTCCTGGTGTGTTTAATGACTTTTCCATTGAATCCTTCCTAATCTTTTTTTCAATCGTAAAAAAGAGATCTGACACAGTCCGAGCTCTGAGACGTGATCAGAGATCTTGCTCCTTTTCGTTTAGTGACTCCCGGCTTTTTCAGGCCGGTATTTTTATTTCAGACTCTGCACCTTCTATTCCTAGTAAAGCTTTTGTCTTTCCTTATTTTCCTTATTCTTTCAATTACTTTTGAGTTATGGCATTTTATGGTCCAGATCATAAGCTAGAGATGAGGAGTTTCAAGGAATCTCGACAATCTAACAACCTTGTCAGAGGATGGAGGAGGAAGGCATTGGCTGAGGTCAAGGTATCCTTAGTCAGACGTTCTAGGGCATCCAATTCTACTACTGAGACATCCCCTCCGCCTCCTTCTCCCCCATCTAGGTCGGATCCAATTCTCCCTTATACCCCCAAAGTCCTTTTTGAGACCACTTTACCCATTGGGTCCAAGGAGGATGCTAGGGTGCCAGAATTTTTTTGACACCCTAGGTGACATACACACACAATAGGGGTGGGTGGGGGTATGTTTTTGCATTTTTTATTCATGTGGGGTCGGCACGGGTCCCAGCCGAATGTGAGAGTAGGTCAACCAAGTGGGTAAGTTTCTTCTGGCAGAGGAGCTTAATTCTTGGGTCCAATTCTTCATATCCAGATCTTCCCAGAACTAATCTGGAAGAGCTTACAGGGAGGGAACCTGAGGCACTCCTGGACTTCTATCAAGCTCCATCAACATCCAGGGACACGAAAACAACTCTAGCTCCTGCCTTAAAAAATTGAGCTCGCCTGCTAACCAAGAGTTGGACCGAACATGATTAGGGTTTTTTAGGATAGACGAGTGTTAACGAGTCATGTATTACTGCTTCCGTTTATGTTCACTGCTCAATTCTCCATATGATGTCGGTTTCGGAGAAGGTGCAATTTTTCTTCCTAACCTCATCCTTTTTTATGGCATTTTTGTTTTCATTATACGTACTTATTTCATATCACTGTTTGGGCCAAGCTTGGTGAATTCAGAGGTCGAGGCAGTCAAAAAGGTCAATGATGATGCCTTGGCTATGTACCAAGCGGCAGAGGTGGAGCAAGCTTTGCACATGGAGGCAGAAGGGAAGTGTGTTGAGGAGAAGGCTGGGTTAGTGGCTCGATTGGAAGCTGAACTTAGGTCTAAGGCCTAGCGAAGAATGAGGAAGAGGAAGCCAAGGCAAGGGAGGAGCTTGGTAAGGTTCAGTTGGAGCAGGAGAGGGCAAGAGCTGATGAGGACGCAAAGAAAGTAGAGGCATAGAGAATTCGTGCTGATGAGGGGATGGACAAGTGTTATCGATTTTTATATCTTGTAAGTGGACGGATCGTAACAAGTAATATGGAGGACCAATGAGTCCAGATATCGTTTCCACGAGAACCACTATCTAACAATTGGTTAAATTATTCCTAACTTTAATTTGATAGAAAACAAATAATAATATTTGTGATTGATGTCTAATTATTCTAACTAAAATCTAACGTACACAATTTATCGAATTTGAGTTTTAAAAGTACGAATGTGGATATGCTAGGACTTACAATTTTACCTATAGATTCCCTTTAATTCGCCAATTAAGATTCATTACTATTATAGTGTTCGGTCGAATTTTTCTAAAGTATACAATTTACTTTTCTCGAGTTCTCATTGACTCTATTTAACCAATCCAATTTCATATATCTATGTGAATCAATCTTAGTTAAACGAAATATCAATTCTAAGAATTCATCTAATGACCGTAATAATTAGTATATGTATCTCTACACGTTATACTAAATTATCGGATTTTACTATGTGATCTAAATCTAAAACTCACCTCTCAATTCGTAATAGATTCACAAAATCATAGAATAATTGGCCAAAGAATTCAAAATATTAAATTCATGAATAAAAATAACATTTATGCATTTAAAGAAATAAAATCTTAAATAAAAGAAATAAATGGTCACACATAGATTACATTGTTCGCTTTAGTTATGAATTTTGGTACTCATAATAATGAAAAAAAAACAAAAAGTATAGAGTTCATAACCAGGTTTTGAAATCTTGATCATGGAAAAAATTTGATCTTGTACCAAAAATCTTCTTCAACCTCAAATGTTTTCAAACTCTGATTTTTACTCTTTGATCTTGATGATTATATATTTTTCTCTCACCCAAATTGTGTGGAACTCTTCAAAAGTGTTAAAAACTTGTATTTATACTATTTCTCACGTTTTTGTCGAATATAGGGTTTTATGGACTTTAAAACGGGTCAAAACTCGCCCTAGATACATCCATGCTGCGCCTCGACGCTATGGGAGTGGCGTCACGGTGCCGCGACTCTGTATTGGACAAAGCGCCACCTTTCGGGATGAAAATTTGCACTGCACCTCTTTCAGTATTTTTATCATAAATTTCTCTCTCGATATCCGATTGAGGCAATCCAAATTGGGTTGTAAAAATACCTCAAAGGGCTACTAGAAATAGCTTCTTCTTTTTTTCCAATTCGAACGTTTATTAGGTCAAAAATGGATCTCAATCTTGGTTTAAAAATTTGGAACATACTTGTGGGGTTGAAAATTGATTTGTATCCATATTTTGATCATATTTCACTCCTTTTGACTTCTAATTGAATCCAATTGACTCCTAACATTCTCGAATCTTCATTATGAACTTTGGCACAACTTTTGAATGTTGACACTTTAGTCCACAAGTTTTGGATTTTGCCCATTTTCACCGATTTTCACTTCTTTCTTTTGAATTCACTTCATTGCATTGAATTTCACATAATAAACGAAATATACAATAAAT
>CAIGRT010001288.1:0-11919 GCA_903798405.1 Fraxinus platypoda
ACCTTCTCTTTCCTTGCTGTCATTTTCTGTTGTACCAGTTTCAGTGGAGCTACCATCTTGTTGTAAAATAGATTCCAACATGCCCCTTAATTCATGGATCAAGCTACAACTGTATAATTCTAGAACATTCCTTGTAATCTATATATAGCATGTAACCAAATCAATACAATTAGCAAGCAATTACAATTCAGCTGTATCTACTTTTCCAACTTGGTATCAGAGCAGGCTACCATGGCTAACGCCACCTGCACACCCCAGAATGTTGAAACCAACCCAGTTCCAGTTTCCTGCTCAAGCAGCAATGTTGCTCCACTGTAGGGAAGCAACCATCTCTCACCATTCGGTGTAAATCTAACGTAGACAGCCTCCGTTAAGCTTGACAAAAACAACTATTTGTTGTGGCAAAACATAATTCTCCTTATCATCCGGGGACACAAACTTGAAGGCTACATCTTGGGGACAAAGATGTGTCCATCGGAATTCACAGCAAATCAAGTAACTGGTGATGCAGGAACCAGCATTGAGATGACAAAAAATCCTGAGTATGAGCAATGGATGTCAACCGATCAATTGCTAATGGGGTGGCTCTATTCTGCCATGACTCCTGACATAGTTACGAGAATCATGGGAGCCAATAACTCCAAAGAACTTTGAACTACTGTGAAGGAAAGTTAAGGAGTCCAAAACAGATCCAAAATTACCTTCCTAACTGGTGAACTTCAAAAGTCAAGAAAAGGAACCTTATGTATTGATCAATACTTGAACAAAGTCAAGTTGCTTGCAGACAATCTGGAAATTGTTGGGAAAGCTGTTCCTCACTCTGATCTTGTTACTCAAGTCTTAGCAGGTTTAGATGAAGAGTACATACCAATCGTTGTCCAAATTAACAGTAGAGATCATATCACCTAGGGAGAACTGCAATCAACTCTTATGACCTTCGAAAATAGGCTAGAACACCTCAACTCAGTTAGGAATGAAATGGAAGGAATCAACTTTGATCTACCGTCTATCAATTTCTCTCAAAAAGCAGGTTACAATCATCACCATACTAAATCCTACAGATCAAATTCTGGAGAAAGGTTCTCAAACTACAATAACTTCAGAGGTAGAAGAAGAGGTAGATTCAGAGGAGAAAACTCAAGCAGTAGCATTGACAGGCCAATATATCAAGTATGTGGGAAAATGGGACATAAGACCAACATCTGTAACTACAGATATGATGAAAGATACTCAGGTTTTTCACCCAGTCAAAGGACCTTCTATAGCCCCTCACCAACAACACTTGTTGCATCACCAAACATCGTAAGTGATCCTGCTTGGTTTGTTGATATGGGTGCCAGAAATCACATAACAGCAGATAAGGAAAATCTCACCTTAGCAAATGAATACACTGGTAAGGAAAAAATCGTGGTTGGAAATGGCAATAGACTTCACATCTCACATTTTGGTATCACTCACATTCCCACCTTGAATGACAAAATGCTTGTGTGAAATAAACTTCTACATGTGCCTGAAATCAAGAAAAATCTTGTTAGTGTTTCACAACTAACTGCTGATAATCAAGTATACATGGAATTTCATTCTAACCATTGTCTTGCTAAGGACAAGCTGACGAGGGAAACAATACTACAAGGGAAGCTTAAGGAAGGGCTGTATCAACTGGATCTCCCTCACCAGAACTCTAAATTCCACTCTCTAAAGCGAATTCTTTCTAATAAACACTGCTGCAATGCTTCCTCTCTTAGTTCTAGTCAAGAGTTTAGTCCTAGTTAAGAGTCTTTAAATTTCCAAGTTGATGTATAGTACAAGAGGCTTGGACATCCATCTAACCAAGTGATGTTTCAAGTGCTCAAAACCTGTAATCAAAGGATAAAGAAAAATGAAGTTAAAACTTTGTGTGATGCCTGTCAATTTGGGAAATCTCATCTATTGCCATTTCCTTTGTCCAGTTCACACGCCAAAACTCTCCTTGAACTCGTACACACTGATGTATGGGCGCAAGCACCAATCCAATCCACTTCTGGCTTTAAATACTACGTGACCTTCCTAGATGACTTCAATAGATTCACCTAGATATATCCATTAAGACAGAAATCTGAGGTGTTGAACGTGTTTATTCAATTCAAAAAATTGGTTGAAAACAAATTCTCCAGCAAGATCAGAACCTTGCAATCTGACTGGGGGTGAATATAGACCTTTCACAAAATTTCTGGCACAAGAAGGGATAGAATTCAAGTATCCTTGCTCTTACACTTCAGCACAAAATGGAAGAATTGAGAGGAAACACGAACACATAACTGAGACAGGTCTAACCCTCCTAGCTCAAGCTAAACTACCCCTAAAATACTGGTGGGAAGCATTCCAAACTGCCACTTATCTCATTAACAGAATGCCAACACCAACACTCAAAATGCAGTCTCCTTTCCAAACACTCCACGAAAGCCAACCTGACTACAAACATCTAAAAGTCTTTGGGTGTGCCTGCTACCCTTGCTTAAGACCCTATCAACAACACAAATTCAGCTTTCATTCAACCAAGTGCGTGTTCCTTGGTTACAGTAACTCACATAAAGGCTACAAATGCGTTAGCTCGACAAGAAGAAACTATATTTCAAGACATGTGGTGTTCAATGAACTTGAATTTCCATTTGAGTCCTTATTCTCCTTACAAATTCAATCCAACTCTGCTAAACCTGAAATAGTAGTGTCTTATTTTCAATCTTTCCTCCAACAAACCAACTCAAACTTAACTCCAAGTCCTACTAATACAACCCATCCTGAAGCAGCCAATGCTCAGCATAACGTACCTCCTAGCTCAAGTGATACTCAGCATGAAGTTTTCAACAATGGTGAGGATGAAATTAGTAATGAAAGTGCCACCAGAAACTTGAATGATCTAGAAACTGAAGCTGAACTATCTCCAAATATAGAATCAGAACATCAATCAATTAGCAGAGATCAACAAAGAGTGAACAACCTAACCAGACATCCATGGTCACAAGGGCAAATGCTGGAATTTTTAAACCAAAAATATACCTTGGTGAATCGATAGAAAACGGTCTAAGCCTTCAGAACCAAAAAATGGTAATGAAACCCTCTTGAACAAGGATTGGTGAAAAGCTATGGAGGAATAGTTAAATGCCTTGATGAAAGCAAAAACCTGGAAACTTGTGCCACCATTACCAGCATACAATATTGTTGGAAACAAGTGGGTCTTCAGAGTTAAAAGAAACGCAGATGGATCAGTTCAAAGGCTTAAAGTAAGGCCGGTTGCAAAGGGCTTCCATTAGGCTCCAGAAATTGATTTCTGTGAAACTTTCAGCCCAGTCATCAAAGCTTCAACACTAAGAATCATACTTACTCTTACAGTTTCAAAAGGGTGGACAATTTGGCAAATTGACATCAACAATGCCTTCTTGAATGGCGAACTTGAAGAAGTTGTTTACATGAATCAACCGGAAGGATTCATAGACAAAATCAAACCAGATCATGTTTGCAAACTGGAAAAGGCACTCTATGGATTAAAACAAGCACCTAGAGTTTGGCATGAGAAGTCAAAAACAACACTGATGAGTTGGAAATTCAGACAATCAGCAGCTAACACCATTCTATTTTTCTTCAAAAATGAAAAACAAATTATCTTTGCATTAATATATGTAGATGGCATCGTCGTGACAGGCAATGACACAAAATTGGTGTAAGAATTCATAAAGGAATTGGATAAAACATTCGCACCGAAGGATATGGGGCAACTTCACCATTTTCTGGGAATTGAAGTGTTTTGGCATGACTCAGGAATTTACCTCACTCAGACAAGATACATTGCTGAACTGCTCAAGAAATTCGAATCGCAGAACATCAAACCATGTATTACTCCCATTCCTGCTGGAAAAACCTTATCAAAGGTTGATGCAGAAGCGCTCCAAGACCCTTTAGCTTACAGAAGTGCAGTAGGGGGACTGTAATGCCTCTCACACACGCGGCCAGACATCACTTTTGCTGTCAATAAGCTTAGCCAATTTCTTTAGTCACCAACCTCTATGCACGGCAAGCTTTGAAGAGAGTACTAAGATACCTCAAAGGAACTATGAATCAAGGACTATGGATACAAAGAAGTGAGAGACTAAACTTAAATGGCTTTTCAGATGCAGATTGGGCCTCCTGTCCTGATGACAAGAGATCAACGGCAGGATATTGCATCTACTTAGGAGACAACTTGGTAGCTTGGTCATCAAAGAGACAGCATGTGGTTGCTAGATCAAGTACAGAATCAGAATACAGAGCACTCGCCTCAGTCGCCTCTAAAATCGTATGGATTCAATCTCTGTTTAGGGAACTAGAACTGCCTCAGGAGTCAACCCCAATACTATGGTATGATAACATGAGTGCCGGGGCCTTAGCTGCCAATCCAGTTTACCATGTCGGACTAAACACATCAAGTCAGACATTCATTTCATCAGGGACAAAGTTTTTGCCAATGAATTGGAAGTAAAATATGTGTCTTCCTCGGACCAAATTGTTGATTTACTAACAAAAGGTGTCACACACTCAAGGTTTGCCTTCTTAAAGGACAGGCTTGGAGTTACCTTAGTACCATCTAGCTTGAAGGGGATGTAAAGAATGAAACTTAAGTGCCATCTCATCAGCACATCATCAAGGCCTCGTTTAGCTTGCTTAACTTCTCTTTCCTTGCTATCATTTTCTGTTGTACCGATTTTAGTGGAGCTGCCATCTTGTTGTAAAATAGACTTCAACATTTCCCTTAATTCATGGATCAAGTTACAGCTGTATAATTCTAGAACATTCCTTGTAATCTATATATAGCATGTAACCAAATCAATACAATTAGCAAGCAATTACAATTCAGCTGTATCTACTTTTCTAACTAGGCATTTTCTCCAAATGACCCGATTTAATCGGCCCTTCAACATCAGTGATTGATAAATGTATTTTACACACTTATTTGGACCTAAAAATATGGACATTTAATAGTTCTTTTAAACAATTATAGCCTAATTTATTGTATATTTCATTTATTAGGTTAAACTCGATGAAAGGAAGTGAAATTGAAAGAAAGAAGTGAACATTAGCAAAAAATGACAATATCCAAAGTTTGGGAGATCAAAGTGTAAGTACTCAAAAGCTGTGTCGGACCTCACAATGAAGATTCGAGAATACTAGGGGTCAATTGAATGTAATTAGAAGTCAAAAAGGATTGAAATATAATCAAAATATGGACACAAATCAATTTTCAACCGCACAAGTATGTTCCAGATTTTTATCCCGAGATTGAGACCCATTTTTTATATAATAAACGTTCGAATTGGAAAAACGTTATTTCTAGTAAAGTTGTAGCTATTTGAATTATCTTTACAACTCAATTTGAATTGCCTCAGCACGATATCGGGAGAGAAAGTTATGATATAAATACTGAAAAAAGTGCAGTACAGATATTCACCCGAAAAGTATCGCAGCGCAATACAGAGACGAGGCGCCGCTGTGCCACTTCCATGGCGTCGAGGCGCCGCCGATGTATTTAGGACGCGTTTTGACCCGTTTTGAAGCCCATAAAAACCTTATATTCGATACGAACGTAGAGAGGAGTAGAAATATAGTGTGTTTGATGGATATTATTGAGAACATAATGTATTTTAAATGGTGATATGATTGGAAACATGTAGTTAAAAAGTAAGAAAAAGTTATTGATGTGATGAAAAATATTATTTTATTGAAAAATGTGTGATTGAAAATGAATTTTGAAAGAATGTATTTTTAAAGAATGTGTGTCAAAATGGGCATAAATTGTTGGCATTTTTGAGGGAGTTCCACATAATTTGGAGAGAAAAACACATAATGACCAAGATCAAAGAGAAAAAGTTAGGGTTCGCAGACTTCTGAGGTTGAAGAAGATTCTTGACGCAAGATCCAATTCTTTCCATGATCAAGATTTCAAAATCCGATTATGAACTCTATATTTTTTGTTTTTTCTTTCATTATTATGAGTACCAAAATTCATAACTAGGGCGAACAAATGTAATCTATGTGTGACTCTGATTTTTTTATTCAAGATCTTGTTCTTTAAATGCACATGTCTTGATTTTATTCATGAATTTATTACTTTGAATTCTTTGACCAATTATTCAATGATTTTGTGAATTTATTACAAATCGAGAGGTGGGTTTTAGATTTAGACCACATAGTAAAATTCGACAATTTAGTATAACGTGTAGAAATATCTTTACTAATTATTGCGTTCATTAGATGAATTCTTAGAACTAATATTTCTTTTAACTAAGATTAATTCACATAGAGATATGGAATTGAATTAATTAAATATACTCAATGAGAATTCGAGAGGGATAAATTAAATACTTTAGAAAAACTCGACAGAACACTATAATAGCAATGAATCTTGATTGTCGAATTAAAGGGGATCAATAGGTAAACTTGTAAGTCATAGCATCCACATTCATACTTTTAAAACTCAAATTCGATAAATTGTGTATGTTAGATAATTTAGTTTAGTTAGAATAATTTAGACGCCAATCACAAACCTTATTATTTCATTTGGATCAAATTAAAGTTGAAATAATTTAATCAGTTGTTGATAGAAGTCCTAGTAGGAACGATATCCGGACTCATTGATCCAATATATTATTTGTTACAATCCGTACACTTGCGGAATATAAAAATCGACAAGTTTTTAGCGCCGATGTTGGGGACTAATTTTATTTAATATTTGTTTTAATTATTTCTTGCTTTTGTTTGATTTTTTTTTTTTTTCAGTTGATCTACATTTTTTTTTTGTTGCTCCATTGATAGGGACTAAAAAGAAGCAAGAGGTCAAAAATGCACAATGATTGATCCCGACTTAAATGAAGGTGACATGCTCTTCGGAGAATTCCTTTTCACACAAGAATTTAAAAAACAGGGATACGATCAACCTATTGTATTTGATAGGGATGACTTTTCAAATGGATTAAATATTAAATCTATTGTTTATGAAGAGATTAAACCAACTTGTGAATATTGTGGGGTGTGGGGCATTCCATCTTACAAAAAATAGCTTGTTATTGGCGACTCCAGAGGAAGTAATGAAAGCTATATTTGATGATCTATATGAACAAGATGATGACGGTGAAGTAGTTACGGGAGATATCATTATGCGAAAATATAAAATGATTGAAAATCAAGTAATTTCAAATGAGCCAAATAACATGTCAATGGAGGATCTCTTCATTATTTAACCTCGGGAACCAACTAAAGAAGAAGAACATGTAGAAACGAAAAAATTAATCACGAAGGAGCAAAATGAATTAGTGGCATCCAAAGAAGATGGGATTAGCATGTAAACCTCCAATTTCATTGATTTTGTGATTAAAACCGATGAGGAAATTGAAGTATACTTAGTTCAGTTCGAATTGGGCAATTTAGACAAGTCATACCATATTCAAAAGGGTAAAGTACGATTTTGGAGGACATGTAAAATATGGAACAAAGTCAAATTAAGCAAGTTAAGCAGAACCTCCAAAGTCATATTCAAAGTGCCATAAAGCACTTGTGCAAAAGTATAGCTAAAAACTTTAAAGTAAGCTCTTATTGGAAGGTAATTCAATTTCTTACCTTTTTATTTATTATGCTTTCTGTATTTACATTGCATGTAGTATATTAAAGTGCATTAGTTTTAGGCATATTTCTGTTTTAATAAGAGGATCATCATATTTATATTAAGCCTATTAAAAGAATATTATATATTTGAGTAAAAAATAGTAGGAAAGATATGTGACACATTTTTCAAAACTCTAGGGACCTCAAAAAAAATTGTTATCATATACATCACATTATTGCTTTTAAACTGTCTTTTTAATTCTTATATTTATCTTCTTCTTCTTTTTTCAATGGTACATGGATATCAAACAAAAGGTAACTAATTAGAAAAGAATAGAATTAATCAACAAGCCACCTCAAATATTAGACAGAAAAATTGGGGAGTACCTTCTTCCTTTCTTTCCCACCCGTATATGTGCTATACTAGACTTTAAGACATTGAGGACAATGTCTACTTTAAATTTGGGGTAAAAAAATATTGAGTTTATAGTTTTTTCTGTATGATTTTGTGTTGTTGCTTTATTAAAATACAAAAAAAACAAAAAATTCAAAAAAATAAAAAATAAAAAATAAAAATAAAACAAAAATATTTCCTGTTTATTGTATGCTTGTGTGAGTTAGGTAGCCTTGTCAACAAATATATTTGGAATTATATATTAATTTAAGAACTGTGGATATGTTATATACTTAAATTAATTGATTTTTATCTATGTAAAACTTGATGCTATATGTGCACATAAATTAAGTTTAGCGTTATAAAGTAATGGGTTGATTCAAATGCTTAATGAGTTGAAATAGTAGAACTTAAATTCTAAACCCAAAAACTACTACAATATATATCTTTCGACCAAATTTAGATTAGTTTGGGGGTGATTTTACTGTTGTAGGGATATATGGATATGAATGAAGATTTCATGTGCAAAATTTTGCGTGAATTATCTAATGCCAATATGATGAAAATTAAGTGAAATCTTAAGTTATGAGTCGATTTTTTAAAATGGGTGTTTAATGGGTGCATTGTCCTAATCAATGAAAAAAAAAAAAAGAAAAAAAGTTATCTCATCGTGAAACGTGTCTCGTAGCCTTTATGACTTGAGTGATTAAGCCGCCAGGGTATCTAAAAATTTGGTGTCCTATGTTCACCTGACTTGGAAGTTATCGGTCTAAAACTCACTACAAAGGTCACTTAGAAATTTTAATGTAGAGAAGTCTACACATAAAATAAACAAATAATAATTATGTATTTAAATACTATATGCCTTGATTAAGTCCCAAACATTTATTTGAGAAAGTTGGATCTTTGACAAATGATTGTTTGCCTAGTTCAGTCTTGGAGGTTGAAATAGTCAAATTTTGAAGAATTATTATTTGTTGAAGTATTGACTTGCAATTAGTGAGATCCATCCAAACCAAAGAGGGTGGGGAGTTGGTATAAAGATTCAACTTTAGATCACACATTGAGAAAAAAGTAAAAAAGAATAAGTTTTGGGGGTGTGAATCTTACGAGTGATGAAAGTAAAAAAATTGACCATTGAGAGTTGGGAATTGAAACAACTCGTGAATTTATAATGTTTTACTTAATTCTTCACACACACACACACACACACACACACATTAGTTTTGCATTAGAAAAGTAAATATTGATTTTGTTATTGTGACCTTGAAATTGTTTATAGATTTAATACAATGATTCCAATCCTGAGACAAAATGTCAGGTTATCTAACCAAAACGTTTTGCATGTTTATGTGTATGTTAAGTTAGGCTATGGTTTTGTTTAAGGACAAACAAATGTTTAAGTTTTGGGAGGTTTGATAAGTATATTTTATACACTTATTTGGATCTAAAAATATAGACATTTAATAGTTCTTTTGAACAATTATAGCATAATTTATTGTATATTTCATTTATTAAGTGAAACTCGACGAAAGGGAGTGGAATTGAAAGAAAGAAGTAAACATGGCGAAAATGGCAAGATCCAAAGTTTGCGGATCAAAGTGTAAATATTCAAAAGTTGTGTAGGACCTCACGATGAAGATTTGGGAATGCTAGGGGTCAATTGAATGCAATTAGAAGTCAAAAAAAGTGAAATATGATCAAAATATGGACATAGATCAATTTTCAACAGCACATGTATTTCCAGATTTTTTAGCCCGAGATTGAGATCCATTTTTGACCTAGTAAATGTTCGAATTGGAAAAAATATATTTCTGTTAAAGTTATATCCTTTGAATTATCTTTATAACCCAATTTGACTCTCTTAAATTGAATATCAGAAGAGAAAATTATGGTAAAAATACTGAATGGTGTAGTACAGATTTTCACATGAAACGCCACCAATTTATGCAATACGAAGTCGTGGCACCGCTACTCCCATGGCGAGGCGGCGCCTAGATGTATTTAAAACGTGTTATGACCCGTTTTGAAACCCATAAAAACTCTATATTCGACACAAACGTGGGGATGAGTATAAATAAAAGTTGTTGGCACTTTTAAGAGAGCTCCACACAATTTGGGGGAGGAAAACACATAATCATCAAAATTAAAGAGTGAAAGGTAGGGTTTGAAGACTTTTGAGGTTGAAGAAGATTTTTGGTGCAAGATCAATTCTTTCCATGATTAAGATTTCAAAAGTTATGAACTCTATACTTTTTCTTTTCTTTTTTCATTGTTATGAGTATCCAAATTCATAGATAGTGCAAACAATATAATTTATGTCTGACCTTTTTTATTTATTCAAGATCTAATTCTTTAAATACATATGTGTTGATTTTATTCATGAATTTAATGCTTTGAATTCTTTGGACAATTATTCAAAGATTTTGTATCTATTAAGAATCGAGATATGAGTTTTAGATTTAGACCACATAGTAAAATTCAGTAATTTAATATAACGTGTAGAGATATCTATTCTAATTATTACGGTCATTATATGAATTCTTGGAATTAATATTTCGTTTAATTAAGATTGATTCATATAGAGATATGAAATTAAATTAGTTAAATAAACTCAATGAGAACTCGAAATGAGTAAATCGAATACTTTAGAATAATTCGACCAAACACTACAATAGCAATGAATTTTGATTGGCGAATTAAAGGGGATCCATAGGTAAAATTGTAAGTCCTAGTATCCACATTCATACTTTTAAAATCCAAATTCGATAAATTGTGTAAGTTAAATAATTATGTTTAGTTAGAATAATTTAGACGCCAATTACAAATCTTATTATTTGATATTAATCAAATTAATGTTGGAATAATTTAACCAATTGTTAGAGGTAGTTCTCGTGGGAATGATATCCGGACTCATTGGTCCACTATATTACTTGTTTCGATCCGTACACTTACGGGATATAAAAATCGACAACGATGATATTAACATTAACTCACCTAACAATTATGGAGACTTCTTCAAGAGATACTAGGTAATTTGAGTTCTTCTGATAGATTTGGCAACTTTTCTTCTAATTGTGATGAATGTGCTTTTTGAGGCATATGATACTTTTTCCCTTTTTAGTTTTCATGTCACTTAGCATGGTCAACGGTGATANTGATGAATGTGCTTTTTGAGGCATATGATACTTTTTCCCTTTTTAGTTTTCATGTCACTTAGCATGGTCAACGGTGATAAGTGAATTTTATACACTTATTTGGGATCTAAAATATCGATATTTGGTAATTTTGACAGAATATATTCTAAATTGTTGTATTTTATGTTATATAGGTAAAACTTAATGGTGGTTGAACGAAGAATTGGAAGAAACAAAAGAAAATTAAAGAAAAAATGGCAAGTCCAAAGTTTGAGTACCAAATTAAAAATATTCAATAGTTGATTCGAACCACAAGGTGATATTTTAAAGATTGTTAGGAGAAAATTAGATGGAATTAGAACTCAAAAAGAAATGGAATGTGATCAAAATATTATCAAAATCAATTTCCAATCGCACAAGTTATATTCTAGATTTTTAGTCGAAAATTGAGATCCATTTTTGGCATAAAAAAAGTTTGAATTGGAAAAATTATATTCTAGAAAAGTTATAGCCCTTTGAGTAATATTTACAGCACACTTTAAATTGCCTCAATCGGATATCAGAAGAGAAAGTTATTGTCAAAATACCGACTCGTGTGCAGAGACAAAATCCACGCAGAAGACAACTTTCCTTATTCGATTACATCACTTTTAGAAAACAATTTGGACGTGATTTTCAACCAATTATAGATCTCTTATATACATCTCATACTCCAATATTCATCAATTATTATCATTAAAGGAGGAAAATTTATAGTTTTTGTGAAAGAATTGAAGGGGA
>CAIGRT010001293.1:0-19256 GCA_903798405.1 Fraxinus platypoda
TAACAATAAAAAAAATCTCGATGATGTCCTCATCATTGTCCCATATGATGTAGATTGAATCTGGATGATGAATGGGGACACTTGACTATTTAGTTGAAAGTAGAAATAGCTTTGAAATTGAAAAACAAAAATGTAATATAGTAATCCTGGATTACAATTACTTTGAGAGAAAAAAAAAAAAGTGCGTAAAATCATTTCCTTAGTTATCCAAACCAGTGGGAATTAACTGCATCACTATTCACTACACTTCCCTGCGAACACTCACAGAGGCATACACACTTAAATTAGCTATTGCATCCTCTCAAACCAGCAGGAATTAACTGCATCACTCTCCACAAATGTAATAGGCTATTAGCAAATGCATACATCCAATCCATAGATAAACATATAATGAGTCTATAGATACTTCAATTTCAAAATAATTGAGCCTGTATTACATTCAATGTGCAAATATGGCACCAACAAGTTATATAAGCTATTCAATACAATTAATAAAGGAAATTTTCTACAAATCTGATCTTGTTTGGCACAACTTGCTCTGATAAAGGAATTTCAACAAAATGAGGCAAGACAAAATAAAATGTAAATGTAACAATCTAGAGATGCAGCAGCATTGTCAAGATTGCATAGAACAAATGACCAGGAAAACCCATCCACAGGTTCTTATCCTCTCTCTCTCTCTCCATCCTGACACAATAAGTTTTAGAAAGTATGATAATTATCAATCCACTCAGTTTCCTTTTGATATAAATTAAAGTAGGGTGTCAATGCATTATGGTCATGAATCTCGTATGATCTTCTAAATAAGACGAACAGAAAAATAGAGCAGAAAACATAATAATGTAAAGCATATCCTCCATGTGCCAAGTTTAAAGAATCAGTCACGACGATCAAGAAGAGAAATTGAAAACAAAATGCCTGGCTATATCTACTCATGAACCGACCAAACGAACATGTAGACTTTTGATCAGAATCCAACTGTAAATACAAAGTATTTCTGTGAGAATCAAGGGCCAACAGTATATTGATGTAATTAAAAGAGAATACAGCAATGAAAGAACTAACAAATAGCCTTTTGAGAGGGCTACTACTCTCCTATTCCATACTCCTACTCACTAATTTTTGCCTGCCTCAGTCCTTCCTGCTCCCTCTATATTTATAGCCCTCCTGTAACTAATCTGTCCACATTAGCCTGCCATGTTAACAGAATCCTGTTGCTGCCAACTCCTCAATTCTTCTTGGTCCTTCTAGAATAAGTGTACGAGATTGGAGGCTTATCAACTTTCTCGCAAAGGAAAAACAAAAATTCGATCCCCACCGGCCACCCCCACAAACTCCACCCCACCCGAAAATAAAAAATGATGCTAGCAGTAGATTTTTACTAATGGACAATCACAGTTTAAATAATTATTTACAGTCACGTAGATACAAAGATGATAAGCTCCAGAGTAACTTTTGAGCTAGGAAGATGTAGCATCGACAACAAATTAGAAACTCTTCAAATCTTTTCTCGCACACTGAAAAAATTGGGAATCATTTATGCATGCATGGGGTCTGCTTACCTCGTTCTATAAGAGGTGAAAAAATTGATTGTTCCATTGCCTTCTTACAATAGTAATCATCTCAAAACCAAGTTCCATTTGCTTCCACCATGAAATGCATCCATCCTTAACAGTTGCAACTTTGTCTAGAAGCTTGAGGCTAAATCATTAAACGAAGCATTTTCAAGGTCTCGTCTTCTTAATGGTGGTGATGATGTCTGATTTAAAGATCCAACTTGATGATGATCAGAGCTACCCATTTGAGAAGCTAGGTATTCAAGTGCTGTAACAATATCATTGATGGTAGGACGGAAACTTGCTTGTTCCTGAAGACACATTGCAGTAATTGCAACTGCATGATGCAGACTTCGGACGGAGAAGCGCCCCTCTAATAGCGGGTCTGCCATCTGGACAAACTTCTTGTGGTCTTTTAGAAAAGGACGGGACTGCAAGAAAATAACACGTTCACTTTCAGAATCAAAGCCATATCATGTGAAGATAGAAACTGAGCAGAACCCACTGTCGGACAATTACGTCGTCTGGATATCCATCACATTTCTAGTAAAACAGTCTCTTAGAAAAATAAAAATATGAAGTCAAGATCAGTGAGTGATACCTCTCCTCCCCCATCGGGACTAGTAAAATTTACATGTTTTATTAACCCAACTTCATTGTTACTGAGAAGAAAAGTTAATTCAAATGGAAAGGCTCCAAGCAAAAGACATTTCAATTTTGTGATACCAGAACCCTGGAAGTTGGACAAGGAAGTGTACCATAGATTAAAGATTAAACAACAAGGTTGCAGAATATCCTGCTTAAATTATGGCTATTAGAACCAAGAATTGAAAAAGTTCTTGGAAGTCCTCCAAACCAATATTTCATATGGAGTTCAAAGATAAAACTAAGTTGCAAGACATGGACATACCGACACGTGATTTTTGGAAAAAAGGTTACGGACACATCAGGGACATGTAAATTTGAATTATTTTAAATTTTAAATTAATACGTTATAAAATGTAATTTTAAAATATGTAAAAAAAGGGGACAAGGGCATGTCCAAAGAGTATTTGTATCCAACATGGCAAAACATAACAAGTTTCGGACACAATCTGTCCTAGTCCATGCATCATAGAGATAAAATAACACAGGATGCAGGGTATCGTGCTTAAACTATGGCCATAGAATCAAAAACTGAAGAAGTTCTTGTAAGTCCAATTTCATATGGAGTTTATATGTTAAAGAATATAAACTCACCCACACAATCAGATTCTGCTCTCCTGGCTTTTTGGTGCAGTCAATAACCTTGCGTCCAGTAATCAGTTCTAACATAACCACACCTAAGCTATAGATGTCTGATTTCAGAGTCAGTTTACCGCTCATGGCATATTCAGGGGCACAGTATCCATAAGTTCCCATCACTCGAGTCGAAACATGAGTGTTCTCACCAACGGGTCCTAGTTTAGCGAGTCCAAAATCCGACAGCCTGGCATTGAAGTCATTGTCCAACAATATGTTTGAAGATTTCAGATCACGATAAATGACTGGTGGATTTGCTTTGCAGTGAAGATATTGAAGGCCATGAGCTGCATCTACAGCAATCTTCAGCCTTGTGCTCCAACTTAATGGCTTCTGACCATGTTCTAAATCTGATGACAAAATAAAACATGCATTTTACTGTGCATATGTTTTACAAAATTATGATAATGCTTATATCTAAAAGACGACTCACATTAAAAAGAATAAAAATTACATTATATGATTTTCTTGATTCACAATTTGTGTTTTTCCTCATATGTAGGTTTTTATTTCCTGAGTGGGGCCCAAGTTTTCCAACAGCAGCATATAGAATAGAACAACAGGCTTAAATCATTCAGCAACTTCTTTTTATGCCAAGTCCAGAAATTCAAATCAGTGGCCTGGCGGAAACATTGACTGAAAATTAATAGCCACATGATTAACCCTACAAACAGAGTTGTTAAATCTGGTATATCCTCTAAAGGGTCATGTTGCCAAATGAAGCAATAAAGTGGTGGGAATATTTTTATTGTAGCACTTTAGTAACATGCAACTCGTGCCAGGAAAAGAAAATACAATCACAAGTTGCCGTAAGATCAGAATTAACTGGAGCACTACATGAGAAGGGTGAAAACCAACAAAGAGAATTTGGACTCCAAAAGGGATGCACAAAAGTAATCAAGGATTACCGAAAAGAAGATACTCCAGGCTACCCAGTGGCATGTACTCATACACCAAAAGTCTCTGGTCTCCATGAGCACAATATCCAATCAAGTTAACAAGGTTGGGATGGTGCAGTAGACTTAACATCAAAACCTCCACGATAAATTCTTGATTCCCCTGAAGGCCTTCGAGATTAAGTTGTTTGACAGCAACAACCTATCGTGAATATCAAACGATCAGCAGTTATTGAAGAGTAATCACATCAGTCTAAGCTAAATTCCAAACTTCCCACTATTAAACTCCAAATTTTGATTTGACGATTCATTTTAACACCATGATTCTTTTAATGTTTCTAATTGACAAACAGGGAAGTTTCATTGTTTTGAATGCATATATTAATAGAAATTAGAAAGTTATATTGTAAAACAGAACTTGCCATGTCAGAATCTAGGCAGCCCTTGTAAACACTTCCAAAACCGCCTTCCCCGATTAAATTGGATTCTCTAAAATTTTGGGTCGCCATTGCAAGTTCCTTGAATGTGAAGGTACGAGCCACGGTGCTCTGTTTTCCATTGTTATCTGTGCCTCTTGCTCCCACAGAATTTCCCTTCATCCCAGTCTCTACAGAAATTGATTCAACAAAGATTCAAAATGCCACATTACAATTTCATCATATGTCAAACTTTTAAGCTATTTATCATCTTATATTGTAACTAAAATTTGCCTTTCCATAATTGCCATCACACCAACTGCATATCCAAGCACGAATTGATAGTAACAAAACAAACATAAATATACATAAAATAATTAAGCACATTGTAGAAGAACAATTATTCAAAAACTAATTCTGTACAAATAAATAAGCTGAGAGAGAAAAATGAACCTGAAGAACCAATGGATTTAGGGGTCATATCTTCATCGTAATCCCTCTCATTCTTAAGTCGAGGGGTCATGCAAGAAAAGCAACTCATCTCCTTTTACTCTTTTCTTGGTATCTTTAAATTTTATTACCCAACAAAATTGACCCTCAAATTACAGAAGAATTGACAGAAAGAAAACCCCAGCAAAAACGCCTCAATTATACAAATGAAATCACATAATTATGAAATAAATCAAGCCGGCATTTAAAAAAAGCATAAGAATAACAAACAGGAGAGAGAACAATTACATATTCTCTCCCCTTATGAGACAGAAAAGCCTTAACCCTAACCCCCCAGCCCTATAAGAACAAATTCACCACTTTCAAATATCTATAAGAAAACAAAAATCACCTCGAAAACTCAGAACAAAAGACAATCATAGGAATTTATGCATAATTTATAAAGCTAAAAAAATGTATTTACATATACATCCAAAGATGGAAATCCAACAAACAAATATCAAACAAAAGCCCTCAATTTCAGGTGGGTTTTTTCCATAACCATCGAATAAATAAACAGTCAGTTTTTCCCTATTTTCAGTTCAACATTTTCTTACAGTCACCTTTTTTAGCGCCACCTTTAACGGCAATTACTTGTAACCTTCTCTCTTGCTTGGAATTCTTCTGCAATAACAAAAATGTAGCTATATTTTCTGTGTGGGGGACTGCATGTAGTGTGGGGTGGGGAAGAAAGGCAATTAAAGCACTTGGATTATCGTTGCTGCAGCCGGAGGTCATTTTTAAACTTTTTGGTGAGTAGGGACTTGTCAGATTACATCTTTGCCTCGATATCTCGAATGTTACAACTATAAAATTTGATTGAGTCGTTTGAGTTACACTGAATAATTCTGTCTAAGAGCATGTCTTCCAATGTTAAAATTCCATCAAGAATGTGAGTTATTGCAATCTTAAATTACAGTTGTAACAACTTAAATAATTGTTTATCAAAAGATGATGTGGCAAAATTTAATTTGATTAAAATTTTATCAATCAAATATTACCACTACAAAATTTATTAAGTGCACCATAATTTTCTTACTTAAGAAGTATTCTTAAGTAAAATTACATAATTAGAGTTTTAATATACTTTTTAATTAAATAAATTATAGTTACACCACAAATATAAAACTTAATTTCTTTCTTTCTTTTTGCTTAACATCTCATTGCTCATAGCTATTCCGACGACTTTTGCTTTCTTCCACGAAGGCAAGATAATTTTCTTTTCTTCACGGTAAATGAATTTATACTCTATTTGACCATTGTATCTTAATTACTTTTACGTTGTGTGTATATTCCTCTTTTTCGTACTGCTTCTACATGAGGCAAATCCTTTCATTCGTCCCACTTAATTTTTCTCAAAAATATGTATTGAATCTGATAGTAAATATATCTATTGGTACAAAAGTATATAAGTAGAAAATGAAGAGATAAAGGAAGAGATGGAGAGCAGAGATAAGAGAAATAAAGAAATAGAGGAAGCGAACGAGAGGAAGGAGGAGAAAGCAAGTGAAGAAACACAGAATGGGACTGAATATAAATGAGTTGTACAAGACGAGAAGAATAAAATTGAAGGTAAAGGAACAGAAGAGAGAAATGGAGGGGACAATGGACAAGGTAGTAAAGACATGGAAGGAAACAACAAAACGGAGGAGTTAAAAGAAGGTGGAACTGAAAAATTAGATTTGTCTGAGGGTGAGACTCATGACAGAACTGACGAGACTAATGAGGTGAAAGAGGAGAATTCAAAGGAAGAAAACGTCTCTGGTGATGAGGTTCAGAATTCTCAAAATGTAACCAATAATTGTGGTGTATTTATTAAAACCAATAATTCTTCTTTTTTATTATTTTTATTAAATTAGGTATATAATTGTAAATTTGTTGTGATGTATTTATTAAAACTATGTTTTAATCGTGGTGTGAATATAATGTGGTGGTAATATAATTAATTACCTATCAAATAACTTCCCTACTTAAAATTTAACACATCGTCATTATGTAAAACATTATGTAAATAGTTATGTAAAAACATTTTACCTTAAATTATACTCTAAAAATATTGTATCTATGCATTTCAAATCAGTCTGTCCATTTTGACGCTAATATCAACCTTCTTTTCACCTTAGCATTGTCTTAACATTAACCCGTCTTATTTTGCTATAAATCAGATTATTAGTAAATTTTGATAAAATTTCATAAATCGGGTGATTATATAATTGTTAACTTTGATTTAAATTTTTATCAATTTTTTTAACTAATTCCTTTCGAAGTCCATAGAAAAACATTAAAATCATTTTTGACCTGTTAAAACTATTAAGCCTCTATTTGGTATTGATTAAAATTCAGATTTTAATCTAAGTTGAAATTAACAATCAATTTTAACCACAAATTTCATGGATCCAACTTTTCAACCATACATTTCATCAACTTCCCTCAAAATCTATTAAAAATTTAATTTTAATCCCCACCGGCTAAAATGTAGTTCAATAATGGATACTCGAATAAGGATCAAAGTGGAAATTTAAATATTTATAAAACCCTTTTTCCCACTACTATAAAACGAGCAATTTACAAAATAAAGGCAAGTAAAAACCCAATAATTGGAGTTGAAAGGGACAATAGAAAATATAAACTCTTACAACTTTTTAACATCATAAATAGATAAATAGTTTTTGTCTCATTAATCAGAAGTTTAAATGTTAAAGAGTAAAAATTCTTTTAGAATTTGGGACTTTGGACTAAAAAATTAGATACATCATCTATACATGCTGTCTCCTACACTATCGACCTGCAGCCCCAAATAGTATACATCCATTCTGCCAATACCAAGGAGGAGCTGCAGCCTTCTTCAATATTGAAAATCAATACTCAGAGCTGTAAAGCCAAATCTGGTTGATGGGGTGAACCTATCTGTAAGCTAGAACTCGGCGAACCTCCCTGAACTCTTACATTCAGGTCAGGTGGAATCGGAAGGGGGGGTCTTTGTTGCATTGACAATGTTTGCCAAGACGGCGCGCTAGAGTTCCTGGCATTGGGTTCAGCTTTAGAGTTAAGGACATATCCAGGTTGTAATGTACTCCAATTTTCGGGCAACTTGGCTTCCTCGAGAACAACATTGTTTGAAGCTGATGGCTGAGTCATTGATAAGTTGTTTCGGGATACCATTTCAAGTGTCTGAGAGGATCCAGGGACATCGTCCCTCCCAGACTGTCCAGGTATGGATCCTCTTGAAGTCCCAGATAAATCATATCCAAACAAACCACTAAAACCATTTCTGTGTCCCTGATCAGTAGACTTCCATGGAGCCTGGAACTGTTTTCTCAAAGAAACTTCACCCGTTGCAGATACCTCATTCTTGCTGTCCAGTTTCTTAACGGCTTCCACCATTTCTTCACAAGGCATGTATGCAACTGCAGATTTTAAATCAGAATTTGATGACATCAACATTCTGCTTGAATGGCAATCACCTGCTGGGTTATTCGACATTTTTTGCTGGTTAGTTGAAAAAGACAATGGCTGTGAAGGTGCCTCATATTGTCCCACCCACCCAGGACCAAATTTTACTCCGGCAGGTAACACAGACTCTATTTTTTTCGAAGCAACTTTCCAGGCTACAGGCCCAAGATTTGCAGCAAACCTAGCCAGGCTTCGGGCATAAGCAAGTGGCTCAAAGTGAAGACCAACCTGTCAGTTCAAAAAGTCAGTTGTCGACAAAGAGTTCATCACAGAAACAGTAATAGCTGGGGGGGCACCAAAAGGGAAGCAATAACACTAGCACTGAAAGAAGGTTTATCAAAATACATACCGGCATCAACCGCTTCATATCTCCAACAGAATTAGAGAAAACAGATGGCTCGTTGTCAGAAGTCAGAGGATGAAATTGCCTGTAGGTGTCACGCCTGTTCTCATCAATTGTAAACTGTTTCTTTCCATATTTCATATCAGCCTTTAGAATGGATGCTGTAAAATAGAATAAAAAAGGATCAACTCCACCATAAAAATCAGAAAACGCAGACCTCAGGTCAGTGGCACAAGCTCTGTAAGTACGTACCTGGAAATTCATCATTCCAATCAACCAACCACTCTGAGTAATTTTCACCATGTCTTGGGCGGTAGGATGACACAAATGGATCTGTAGATCGAAACTTGTAAAACATAGGCCCCTTTCTTAGATTGTAAGAATTAGACCCTGTTCCTTTATCTTCTCCACTAGCAAGAGTTGCACCTGAGGACATCTCAGGACCAACATGATCCACAGGGGAAGTTTCAATGGACTTCTTCTGGTTCTTACTCGGGGGCCTCCCTCTCCGCACAATCTTAGGTTGTGGTTCACCATCATCACCTTCATGCTTCAGATTTTCAAAGTCTCTCTTTGCAAGCTCACGTATAGCCCTCGCCTAGTATAATGCACTATTAGATAGAAAGCAAGACACAATATAAATATAGCATAAGATGACGTGGACAAACCTGGCGAAAGTAGATCGTATCTGGAGCATTATACTGCATTGCATTTGAACATATCAAAACCACATCGGCCTGAAAACACAGTGGTGGGACAGGTCAGCATTTATTCTACATCAGTATTTCATGACATCAAGATCGACAAAATAGACAAGAAAGTCATAAACAGAAAATGCTTCAAATGAATGTCCAAGGGTACAATAGAGATCTGAAACGAAACAAAAATTAGGAATTTGCCATATACAATCTGAATTTCATCCAGGAAAGCTAATAGTATGGGACTATTTGATGGATTATTCGTGCAAGAAATCATTATATAGATAACTACTAAAATAATCTAAAGGGTGAAGAAAGTCACAAACTGAATTAAGATGAATCCAAAGTAAACAGCATTTTCTAGTACACTAAATGGACATTACCGTGAAGTAACACAAGCACATGCTGTGGATATCCATCCTAATGAAAACATTCATATTCTTGGCCTCTATCTTATTGGTATGTACATATTGTTCTAATTTCTAAAGATTTCCGAGAGGTGATATGGAGCAGAGATATTTTGGGATATCACAGATAGTTTCCAGTAGCTATGGGCTGTACTTTTCCTTCCAACTTTTTATCCTACCATAAGTGGCTAAAGAGCTAAAAACATAGGAAAAAAATAAGTTCATCAACAGGCTATCATTATCGGCTAGTGCATGCACATCCGGTGCAAGTCAGAAGCAATCCAAATAATCACACTCAACCACTAACCCCATCTAATTAAAGAAAAGCATAGAAAATATCTCCATCTTCTTCAACCAAGAAGAATCGTAATGATTCTTTTGTCATTGAACCAAACAGATTCAAGAGATTCATATCGATTTTGTAGGACAAAAGAAAGCTCGGATAATAATAATAATAATAATAATAATAATAATGAGGATCAAAAAATCACAGAAGATGAGTAAAGATAAAATTAGCACGGTAAACCATATTGGAAGAAAGAAGTAAAACTACTAGGTTCACGTAAAAGTAGATTAATCAATGAAAGAAGAGAGTGCTATGATAATTCTACAATCAAATGTCCAGTGCTGACAAGCATATGATCCCACATCTCAAGAGAATTTGCTTGATAGAATATGCAACCATCTTCATTACCAAAGAAAATTCAGAAAAAGTGATAAATCTACATAACAAAAACAAAAATTCTAAGCGCAGGCAATCCAATACCAACCTCCAATTCTTCCAAGTTCTTATACGCTCCACCATCAAGCTTTTTCCTCACAGTCCCAAAATCCATAGGGTGCTCTATTATCTCATGATAATCAGGTAGCTGCAGAGAAACAATTAAACTCTAAATCAATAATTAAAACAATAATAAAATTCTGTCAGAAATCAGCATGTCATTTCCAGAAAAGTACCTCATCGGGATCCACAGGCTCAGAGAATACCCCATGAGTGTCCTTCCTGCATTTATATTTCAAGATACCAATAATGATAAGCCATCAAAATATCAAAATTGAACAGTGCTCAAGAAACATCGATTTCTAGAAAGCTAAAAGAGAAACAAAAAAACACGTACTTTTGAAGTCTGTCAAGAATGAACAACAACAACTTTTTGTCTGGCAAAGGTACCGTGGGACCAAACCCCTGAGGTGACCCTGTCCACAAAAATTAAATGAAATAGCTACAATTAGATTAGAACACAATACCAAACTTTACTTGAAATTTCCAACTAAATATTCTTTTCCGAGAATCGAGAAGAGTTTTGGTAAGAACCATGTTCAGTGTCTGTCGTTTTCAGAACCTTTTTCTCCTACAAAAAATGATCGAGAACCCATTTGTAAGAACGCAATAGTTATGCAAATAAATTAAGCAAGTTAAAGATAATCGTCCACAACAAAAAGTTACGGTAAAAAGGGTTGGCCAAAAGCAGTTAACTCAACAAGTACAAGCAAAGAATTATACAACTGACTATTAGCTAAAGAATAATAATCAAATCAAAGTAAAGACAAATCTCAGCAGTTTTCAAGAAACGAATGCTTTATAAACATAACAGTATATATTACATTCCATAGGTAGTCTACATAATTAAAGGAAACTAAATACAAAACAATTAATGATATAATAAAATATAGTAGGAAATATATGCATAAATTACAGGTATGGATGTATAGGAACTCGAAAAAGTAGAAGAATTTATATCAACGCAAAAATAGAAAAATATATAATTATTTATGGTTTAACAAACACACAAACAAACTTGACTGAGTCAAAACACATGTTCCCAGTTCAGATCTTGGAAGTCAGAGCACCCAAAAACCCAACAAAAAAATTAATAAACGTTAATTTTTACGCGCGAAATCTCAAACCCCCTCCAATTCACATCTATGAAAAGGAGTAGAAAAGCCCCCAAAAATTTGCCCAAAAAATTTAAAATGGCCCACCTCAAATTTTCCCAAAATAGAAAAATCATTTAGATAAAAAATTTCAAAATCAGTACCAATAATTGTGTGCTTGACAGAAACCTCAATTTTTTCCTCAAAAAATAAAAATTAAACACCCCATTTTAAATTTTCCGAAAAAAAAAAAACTAAATTACAAACCTGGTTGGAATTGGATACATCCCCGCTGGATCTGTGATCGACGGCATTGATCTTGCGTTTCATACCACACACCTCTTGATCCTCTCCTTCCTCGGCATCCGAGTCCTCTACCTCCTCCGAATCCGAATCTCGAGAATGCTGGCTCTGGCTCTGCTTCTGATTAATATCATAACCCGATTGAGGCAAGCGAACAACGAGCTTCACCTTCTTCTCCTGCCGCTCGTCATCGTCGTCGTCGAATTCCGGCTGCGGAGAATTGGAATTGTTGAAATTAGGGTTCCGGCGAGTGGATCGGCGGTTGGTGGTGGGGATAGGGGAGTAGTTACTTGGTTTTGTAGGAGTAATTAAGGGTTTTGCAGGGCGGCCCTTCCTCTTCTTCCTCTTCATCGCCGTTCCTGTTGCTACCTTACCCATTACTTTCGGCTTTGAGGGTTTTTTTTTTTTTTTTTTTTAAATTCTCAATTTTTTGTATTTATTTTAGAGAGAGAGGGGGGGAGAGAGAGGGAGAGAGGGGATTCTAATCCGCATGACTGACGCTTTACGATGTCGTTTTTGTATGTATATACGAAGTTTTGTTTGGTTGTTGAGGAAGGACAAAACAAATGAGAAATTACCTTAAAAATAAAGAAGAAATATAAAAAGAAAAAGGGTACACACAACATGGTTTTGAAAAAATTGAGATTGGTTGGGTGTTAGTTAAACGAAAAGGTTAATATATAATGTGAATTGGCTACCAATATGAAAATAATAGTTCGTAGTGCCAAAACGAGGGAGTTAGATCTGAATTCTTTAACATGTACTCAGTCTAATTTAAGCTCATCATTGATTCATTTAAAAATTATAGATCGTCTTTTAATTTTGAGAACTAGATAAGTCCACGAACTCACCAATATTAAATATATATTTCAACATGTTATTTTTTAATTTCAATTTGTTTTAAAAATTGATGCGATTTAAAATTGAGTTATATTGATATGTATGAGAATACACGGTTAAATTATTTGTGATATATAAAATAATTTACAAGTAGAAACGTCGATAATTGTAGAAATTTTTAATAAATTGCGTCAAGAAAATCCGTCTTAATGGGTTGTCGAGCACAAGAATCCAACTCAAAACTGACCAATTCTTGAGTCATACTAGTTCAACTTTGGTTTGAGGTTTTAGGTGGGCATTCGTTAAATCGCAAAGACAATGCCCATCAGCCTCTGTTTGGTACACATTAAAATTTTCATTTTCATTCTTCTACTCATTTTTAACCACACATTCTTCAATAAAATAATATTTTCCATCACATCAAAAAAATTTCCTTCTTTTTCAACCACACATTCTCCATCAATCTACTATTTCAAAATACATTCTTCCAAAATAATATCCACCAAACACACTCTCGTCTCATTTTTAATTAAGAATGCATTTTGAAACAATAGATTGGTAGAGAATATACGATTAAAAAATAATAATAAAAATTAGTTGCGCGTACTATTATTTTATTAAAGAATATATGATTAAAAATAAAATAGAAAAATGTATTTTATAAATAATCAAGATCAAATAAGGTCCGGCTCTTTCTCTCATTTTCACTCAATTCGTAATCTTTATATTCCAAATATGAAATATGCAGGATTCAAAACCTCGTATATGATTTTGTACAAATTGCTCTATGAATATGTTTTGACTTTACGTCATAGTTCGTTAACAAAAATGCTAAATATACACCGAAATGTCAATCAAGCATGATATTTAATGTGTTGTTAAAAATGGATTAAAGAAAAAGCTGTTTAATTTTTTAAATTATCCAATGATGTATTACCACGTAACAAAATGTAAAGAATGATGTACACATAACTTGATTAATTAGTTAATACAATAATGTTTTGCTCAACATTATTTTTAATATTCCCTTTATTTTTAAACTGTTTAACGATGATATAAAAAATAATATACATGTAGCATGAAAGTAGCTAATAACACAATCAAGTACATGTATAAAGTTGGAAAGATAAAGTCGTACAACATATTAGCAGTCGAAACACATAAAGCTCATCATTTGTGAGTGGAAAATGGGTCCCAAGCCCTCCTAGTATGATCGAAGGAATTTCTATGGAACTGAATTTAAGACTACTTGTAATGGATTTAAAAAAAACCAATGGGAGCATGATTAAGGCTGAAGAAAGAAAATCCCACGTATTTGTAACATGATAAGCCCCTATTTGACAAACATTAGTTCAAAATTCTTTAATTCTCATACTAATTTTCAACTCAAAACTTTTTCCTACTCTTTACAAACACATTTTTTTAAAAATTACCATTCAAAATTCCATTTTCTTAAAATTCTAACAATCAAACGAACTAAATCAAATAAAAGTTAGTGAGTGTTTGGTAGGAATTAAATTAATTTTTTAATAGATTGTGATAAAAAAATTTAAAATGTGCGATTGAAAAGTTGTGGGACCCATAAAAGATGTGATTAATATTGATTGTTTGACTTTAACTTAGATTAAAATCAAATTTTAATCCAAAACAAACAGGCCCTTATCGATAGAAATAGAGCAAATGCAGTTGTAATAAGGTTAAACATATCCTAGCGCTTTTTTTTCCCACATCATTCGAAGAACTCAAGACAAAAGATCATGAAGCAAACAGTGAATAGGAATAAGAAATAAAATTCTGAAAAAGAACTAGAAATAAAAATAAGCTACTAAAATAATAGCTAAGTCATTCGTCTAAAACTACCAGACTAAAAGCATTAGGCGCTCTACAAACGTTTAAAGAAACTACAATGTTAATATCTTCTTATAAACTAAGACTTTATATCAATAAAGACATGTACGGTAGACGAGCAACAAAACGCCCCTTCTGTAATACTGCTTACTCATCGTCGTCCTCCTATATTAATTAGGTCAAAAAAATGAATCAACATAGTTGTCAAGTTTTAAGTTCGTAAGTATGATTTGAAGTCTTAAAAAAAAGTGTGCAAGTATAACAAAGTCGAATTTAAAAACCCCAACTAACCTCTCCACTGCCTTCATCATCATCCTCATCATTAACCTCAGATTTTGACTTGTCGGACTCATCATCAGCACCTCCAGCCTATAAAAATAGTCCGGCACAAGTCATTTCCATATTGCAATCAATCTGAACAATGCATAGCAATATGCTTCTCATAGATCAATTACCAATTTCTTGTTGTAGTCTGCCATTTTGTGCTCATATTCCTTCTTTCGCTTCTCTGCCTTTTCCACAAATGGAGCTTTTTCCTGATTTTCTCAGGTAAAGAAATTTCTTGAGAAGAAGAATAACATATAGCCCCCGTTTGACACCCATTTTTTTTCATTCTCATTCTCATTTTTTTTCACTTTCTTCATTTCAACCACACATTCTATCAATAAAATAATACTACACATAAACCCAAAAATTCTCATTACTTTTCAACCACACATTCTTTCATCAATCACTATTTCAAAATTTATTTTTTACCCAAAATAGGTGTCAAACAGGGGCATAAAGAATATCTTGGATTGCATATAATTACCTCGTCACTCATTGACTTCCACTTATCCCCACCAGCTTTTCCAACCTATATTATTCCCGAAAACAAAACTAGAAGTCAAAAGGATAATTATCATGATAACTCCAAGTGCAAATTGCTGGCATAGATTGGTTAAGCATCAAAAAAATTAAAAAAGAATAACACTCACAACAGCAACTGATTTGTTGTTCGGATGTTTTTCCTTGTACTCTTTTCTAAACCCTTCCCTAAAAACACAAACGTATTAATGATCTAATTAACCATTTGAAAAATTGCATTCAAAGATACAGATGAGGAATACATGAAAACGAAGAAAGCACTTGAAGGCCTCTTTGGCTTGTTTGGATCCTTCACTTTCTTTTCCTTTTTGGTCTTCCTCACAGCAAGCCTAGTATTACCATTACAAAATTAATCACAAATAAATAGTTTTATAAAAAAAACATCAATAAGAGAGAAAAAACGGCAGCTGACACTCAAAATAACATCATGAAATTGCATAGAACAAATTGACAAATACACGAGTACAACATCTAGTAAATTGAAGTAATTTCCCTCTTCCTGGAGAAAAATAAATAAAAAGGTATAAGTACAAAAAAGGCTAACCTCCTACAGTCTCTTCTAAAATAAAAATAATAATTATTGTAGCTAGATGAATTTACACTATTTTGGAAAATACGAGTTAAATAGTAGAAAATGTCCAATAGAAAATATGAATTATCCTATTGCACAAGGTCTTTGTAGAAAAGTCTAAACAGTAATTATGACTAGTTTTACAAAACAAATAGGACAAAAACTAAGGGCAAAAAATATACGCAACAGAAAAAGGCATATGAAATCATTAAAATGATTTATAAAACTCGTATTTGTTTGACGTTGACGTTCATTGATTCAAAAATTTCGCCTGCAGAAAACATTATATATATAAAGCAACAAAATATGAAACAACAGATAGCTTACTGGCTATAGGTTTTTTTTTTTTTTTTTCTGGAGCAATTAATAACTAGTTTGAACAAAACTAACGAAAAAGCACGGATTAACAAAATCATATTTGTTTTAACGTTCAGTGATTCAAACATTTCGCCGGTAAGGCAGGAATTATTAAAAAAAAAAATGAAGTAAAATAAATAAATAAAATGAGAAAAAAGAATAACTCACTTGCTATCAGCTTTCCTGGAATCAGCCTTGGATTTTCCTCCTTTCATGATGAAAAACTGAACAAAAAACGTTAAATCAGTAAAAAAATAATACGAAAATCAACATAACAGCAAAAAATGAAGGCAAACCAGCTTGAACTTACCAAAATGAAAAGAGACACCGGCGAGAAATGAAGGCTAATTGGATCAAACTTACCTTAAACGGTGATCTAGGGTTAGAGATGGGGATCTGTATCTAATTTCTCTCTCTATATTCGTGGAGGAATCGTGGTTCGTGAATTAGCGAGATGAAAGTGAAATGTGGCGGAGTGAGGTTTATTTATATGAGATGAGAGTTGAAATGTTGAGAATTTTCAAATTTGCTGAATGAAATTGAAATGCAGGCGGGTCATAAGGTGCCTTTAGGCGGGATGTTGAATTTATTTTTTCTTCGGTGTCTAGGCTCGAGAAATTAAGCCCTTGTTTCGTGATTATTATTTTCAAAATACATTTTTTTTTTTTCAATCGTATATTTTTTAATAAAATAGTATTACACGTAAATTCAAAACTTCTTTTTATTTTTGCCGCACATTCTTCATCAAATCACTATTGTAAAATACATTTTTGTCAAAAAAATGAGGCTCAAACATGTTTTAATTTACTTGTCCCATTAATGTCCTTGTTTGATTACCATTATTTTCAAACTCTTTTTTTCACATATTCTTTTTCAACAGCACATTTACACGATAAAATATTCTGTACATAAATTCAAATTTTTTTCCCACTTTTTAACCACACATAAATTGTGCAATATGTACATAATGGTTTACATTTTATGATATAAGATATGATTGGATTAGAATTTCTTAATCAAATAAAAAAAAAAAAAAAACTTCTTTGCTATGTCTTTTACACATCATCTATATGTAAATCATTACGTACAAATATCATTATTCTTCAAGATTCAATCAATCATTTTCTTTTAAAATTCTATAATGAGATTCATATTTTGACTTATATGTATAATCATACATTTCCAAGTAAGTGAGTTTTGACTTTTCTAAATCACAAAGAAGCCACAAATGAATAATTAATTCATAGAGAAAGATGGAATATTTTACGTGATGAAGATCAAATATGAAAGCTATAACTTTTTCTACGAGCTTCGATTATCAAAGTATCTTCAACTTTTCTTCTTCTCTAAAATGTTAGGTTGTGAGTCTATTTTAGTGGTAAAAACTCGATAGAGTTCTAATCAAACTCTAATCTTAATTAATTTGTTAATGTTAAGATTAGCTCTAATCACAAGCAACTTAGCTGGATTAAGATCAATTTTAAATCCCTCTCACCTATCCAATTCTCAGCCGAATTAGTTCGATGTAAAATTCTATTTTTCAGTTTTATTTTACAATAAAATCCAAAAATTCAGATTTACTATTATTTTAAACCACATATTTTATATCGCTAAATTTGAAATCCAATATTTTGCAATGAATTTTTCAAAATTTTACACTAATTTTGAATTTTGCTCCCATAATTAAAATTTTGTGAAATTTGCCCCATCAATTCTACTCTTGTGACTTCGCCCTTGTCTACACGTACTATACGCATTTAATAGAGTCTCGTTTAGGTGAAACTACGATTTCAAAACTTCATTATATTCAATCAAGGTTTAATTTTTATATCGAATAACACTATCTAAAATTAATTAGAATTATCTAATCCAATTTCTAATCTGCCAACATACAAAATGGATTGAAAATTATCATCCTCTTGTCTTACATATTAATGCGTTGTCATGAGTTCTAATTTTTAGAAAGTTAACCTTGTTAAAAGTTCAAGTCCTTTAATGTTGGTTATAACTTATAACGTTCGTAGCACATCCATCTATTAACCCCTGTTTGACAATCATTATTTTCAAACTCTTTTTTCAATCACACATTCACACAATAAAATATTTTGCACGTAAACTCAAAAATTTTTCCTACTTTTTAACCACACGTTTTCCTAAAAAATGATATTCAAAACTTTGTTTTCTCCGATTAATGGTTGCCAAACAGGGGCTTAACATGTAATTTAGAATAGTAGCTCATTTTGATCTTGAATACAGGTTGCTCTATGGGTGGCAATGGCCTGACCGCTTGGCCTATGAGTAGCTCAAGGTCACTTCTCAACAAGTTGTGGGGTGAGCCAAGCTCAACACCTAGGAATTCCCCATGAGCTTGCACTTCTGAAATTCAAATTTTTTATCGTTTAAATTTTCATCTATTGAACTATATACTTTAAAAAATGAATATTATCATGGACGATTTAGAAAATTGAATTAATCTTCTTGGCCTGGCTTTGAGCCTGGCCCAGTAGCACGGTTGTAGAAAATTTTACTCGTGTCATATCGTTTACGTATTATTTGTGGGGCCAATGTTAACCACAAAAGTTACATTAGTGTCACGTGTTACCTTATACGACGGATTATGCATATAAAAATTTGTTGCATCTTGAATAATAGAATATTCTCATAATGCTCAAAATATATTATTTGTTTTATTGTTCATTGCAAAAAGAAGTTGGCTGAAAATATAAAATTTGTAGTTTTACTTTTGATAGTGTTAGTGTCAATAATGTTATATTGATGAACAAATTAGAGAGCTTAAACCAAACTTCGATGTTAGACTATTTTATACGCGCTATATTTATCATATTCGTAATCCAATTATGCAAGAAAAACTACAATTAGAAAAAAAAAAATAGACATTCTAAGTTTCATTAATTTCTCTACAAGCTCGTAAACTAGCATTTGTTAATTTATGTTTAGAGAATAGCTCAATAGAACGAAATTTTGTGACTGATATGGGTAGTTGATGAAGCTCTATGTACCTTAAGGCTCCGTTTGATAGTCTTAGTTTTCCATGG
>CAIGRT010001366.1:0-20446 GCA_903798405.1 Fraxinus platypoda
TATAGATATTACCCACTATGAAAATCTTCGAGAACCTCATTTATCTCCGTGGTAGAGATCGATTGTTCATATCAGCATATTTAACGTTAAAACTTCATCCAAGCTTGATATTGAATTTGAATTCGCATATTTTTAGCATCTTCAATTATTCAGTCCATTTTGATTCTCATTCAACATTTCAGTTATAGAAAAAAATAAGGAAAGTTTATGTTACAGTACTTTTGATATATATATTTTTTTCGATTATATAATATTTTCTTTTTATTATTTAATTAAATAGTAGAAATGATTTTTTTTTTTTATAATTGTAAGGTATGTATGATTTGTTTCCTTGCGGCTGACTGTTCATGCAAGTGTCAAGCCCATTGCACACGTCTGTTTCTATTAGACCTATTAATACACCATTGCTCTACAAATAACTGCTCGTTGATAGTGCTTTTGGAAGTTTATAAGTTGTGAGAATATAAGGATTGAACTTCTCTTTTGACACGGTTGACATTTTAGGATGGAATTTTAAAATTTTTAATATAATATTAAAGTCTATTAAGTTCAAATAAGCAATTTGATTCGATCTGATTAAGACTCAAATGAAGACGTAGATTTCAAAAATGTTATTTTCGAACGAGTCATTATCTTGAGGGGCATGTTAAAGAATTTACATCAAACTAAGAATTAAATATTAACCAAGATATAAGGGAGGGTTTAGATCACTTTTCTTCACGAGGTTGACCTTTTACGATGGAACATCAAATTTCAATAATTAAAACTTGAACAAAAACCTTATGCTCTTGTATTCAAACTGAGTTGAGTTTTTGTTTTGTTTCGAACGCTTTGATCAAATTACATAGCTCTTTTTCATTTTTTTTAACTGAACAAGTTTGAGTTGTGATTAAGTAAAATGAGTTCAACTTAATCTTGATAATTTATATTCAATGCAAATATTAACCGAACAAAATCGATGCTTGCTAGTAGAAAGAGCAAAGATACATCGGTTTTCAGAATCATCCTAACTAACAGAATTATTTGTGAGACAAGTTGGATTCAGACCTAAGCCTAATAGATTTTTGAGAAAAACTCAGAATCTATAACAAGGTTTTATTGTTGGAAAAAAATCAAAATAAAATGAAGTGAATGACAATTGTAACGACAAATTTAGTGTATGTTTGACACTCTTTAATTTATTTTATGGTTTACTACAAGATCATTTTCAACTACACATTCACACAATAAAATATTTTACACGTATACCAAAATCTTTTTTGTACTTTTTAACCCTACATTCTCCTAAAAATCATTATTTAAAACTCTTTTATCTATCAAAATGGTTTCTAAATATGTTTCAGTTCCCTAATGGAGAATTGAAATATCTTCTCATCCCAGTACTGTATAATGAGGTGTTCTCCTTCTCATTCCACAAACCCAACTTTGAGAGATCTCTCCTTTATCTAATTTTCTTTCTTCTCTCTTTGTTTTCTTGAGTTTTATTCTTTATAGCTTAGATAATTATTTTTTAGCTCGACAATAGAATTGTGAGCAATTTCAGTTTGTCTAAAGTAACGAAGAGGTGCTAGTCATCTACTTTCAACCGTTGTATCCTGGGAGGCTGACACCATTGGTCTTCTTGCACCACAGTGGGGGTGAACGTCTCAATACAATGGTAAAATCAATAATAGAATATTTGAGATGAAATCGAAGTAAAAAATACCAAAAAACTAAATTTAAAACTGCTCGAATATCACCACTGCTCGAGTGGTAGTCGGCGCCTAGCGAGCGTTAGGTCCATGTTCTGATCGCTCGAGCATCTCTTGGGCGTGCAATGAGCGACAATCTCGCGGAAACCTTTCATAAATCCATTTTGGATTCTTTCTAGATCTCTTCAAGTCTCTAAAGCTCTCAAATTGAATTTCAACTTAAATTCCCAAATAAATTTCAACTAGAATTTCCCAACTAGACCTCAAATAGAATTCTCAAGTAGTTTTCTAAATAGAATTCGGGTTGCACCCTAATTCTAACAACATCAACAATCATATTTCCTCTGTTTTATTGCTACTCTATTTATTTTAAGGTTTCTTTCCAATATTTTATTTATATAATTTTAGCAGTATTTCTAATTTCTTTTTTTTTTCTTTTTCCTAATATCTTAAAACAAATTGTTCTTAAAGGGTGAAGGAAGTGCTGGAATTCAAAGAAGTATTATTGTAAAAAATAATATTCTCTCATAAAATTTATAAAATATTGGAAACTGAAAGTTGTGATACATAGAAGTTCTGTCTAGGAGACTGAGTTTTAAGTGGGCCCATTTGTGACCCCTCCAGCCAACCTGGGAGCTAAATAATTTCGAAGGAGGCTAAACTTGTTTAGGCAAAAAATAATCCTTTCGATGAACAATAAACTTAAATACCAAGAAAATATTTAGGTGAACCAAGATGCTTACATCGAGCATTTTCTTCAAGATTTGAATTTTTGTTGCGTTGGCACCTACTACCAAATTATCGTCAACATATATGAAGATAAAGATTGAGAAACTTGTTTGTTGAAAGAAATAGTGAATACTCTAATTGAGCACATACGGCTGAAAATAAAGTGTCGTAGCTTAGAAACCAATTATAAGTTGCTTGCTTGAGTTCATAAATTAATTTATTAAGACGACATGCGTAATTGCATTAACTTCAGATGTTTGCATGTAAACCTCTTTATAAAGAAATACATTGTTGACATCGACTTGATTGAAGACTAACTTTTGATAGCTGTTAAGGCAAAAAAGCAATAAAAAGTAATCATGTTGGTGGCTTAGCCACCGTACGTGCTTTATATCCCAATTATTAGATTTCTTAATACAAAAATCACGAAAGTTCGTAAAACAAAAATGCCTATGAGGACCGTCCCGTCCCGTCCCGTAGCACCGAGTAATTTTCCGTCCCGTTACCCCGTTTAAGGCAATGAGAGGCCTCGTCCCCTATCCGAATACCTAATTAAGTGGGTAATCTCTGCCTACCATACGGGTACTGGGTTTGTCGAATTTTTTTTTTCATCCCTAATACCTAGAAGCATAAATAGTCCCCCTGTCAAGATCAAACATTGAATATCCCCTTTCGTCCGAAAGGATGGATACCATGTGAATATGCTAGGCGTGAAATAAAAACACAAAATTAATCTCAAGGTAATTAATTATGTGTTTTAAGGTTTTGTTTGGTGTATATTAAAATCAATTTTTTAATAGAATTTGATAAAAATTGATGAAATGTATGGATTAAAAATTATGAAATTTTTTATAAAAGTTGATGAAAAATATGATTGAAAAATTGTGGATTTTATAGAATATGTAATTAAAAGTAATTGTTAAATTTAATTTGATATTAAAATCATATTTTAATTAAGTGAGAATTGCAGTCAAAATCCCAAACCTTTTATTTAGATTGCACATGGAACAAATCCCCTGATTGACCACAAAATTTAAAAATTGACATATTTTGACCAGCTAATTAGAGGGTAAAATTGTAGCTTTATATTTTCTCAATTAAAATAATTAAATCAAAAATTAAAAAGAAATGAAAGAAAAAAGAAAGCACCTTACCCCCCCCCCCACCCCCACCCACACATCCATCCACTTCATCTTCCTCAACCACCCTTCATCCTCACCTCACCTCACCTCACCCCACGAGCCACCCCACCCCACCCCACATCTCAACCGAAACCACATCAAAGCTTCAATTCACCATCATCCGTGGATGACATTTTGGGCATAAAAAATAAACATTTTTAGGGACCCAAGATGGGAAAGAGGACGAGACACTAGGAGAAGATCTATTGGTTATGGGAAATTACACACTAGCATATGTTAGAGGAATACAAGGGGACAATTTCAAGGTGGGAAGCTAAACAATGGCCATCTTCAGGCTTGCAGCAAACACTTCACTGCTTATGATTTATGATTGGAATTGAGTTATTTGCTTTGGAATTAATGCCCAGGTAAATAATTGAAATTTATATTCATTTTATATTTGCAATGAAGAATCTCTAAACTAGAAAACTGAAACAAGTAGGGCTGGACAAAATTTTGGAACCGAACCCAAATCGAACTGAACCGAACTGAGCGGTTCTTCATAAGTTAAATATTCGAACGAGTATCTGAATCGAGAACCAATGGATTTTGTTCGATTCTCGATTCTAAACCTAGAATCGAAGAACCGAATTTAAATAATTTTTAAAATTTTTTATATTGAATTAATTAAATATTTTTAATTTTTTCTAAACAAATTAGCAAATTAACTAATTTATTGATTAATGTTTTAACTCACAAGCCAAGTTCATACCTAGTTAGCCCAACCCAATTTCTAAATTCGATTGTTTGATTTAAATTTTTGGTCCAATTATTAATTTCATTCTTAGTCCAAGATCTAGGCATTTTTATGTTTTTATCCTTCTCTTTCCAATTTCACACTTTCATTCGGTAACCATTGAGTTACTGACTCCAAATCATTTGATAAATTGAAAACCTACATCTACATGCCCATATTGAAGTCGCCGATTGCCGAGTCCGACTTTCCCTCTCTAACTGCCCATCGAAGCCGCGACCTCCAACCATAACCACCGATCGTTGACCGTTAGAAATCTGTTAAAAATTTTAATTATGGTACGAAACCGAACCCGAACGGTTCTATACTTATATTTGGACCCAATGGTTCTATTTATTAAATACCCGAAAAATTTTGGTTCAGTTCGGTTCTGAACCATGTCCAGCCTTAGAAACGAGAATGGGTTCTTCTTCCTCCCTACCAAAATGCCTGCTTCATTTGAGCTCCCCAAAAACTCTCCAAAAATTGCTTTGGAATATCGAATTTACCAATCATCCAACAAATTGCTTTGTCAATCCTATTTCATTTGAAGTCATGGTACACCGCCTTGCAACACCAACGGAGGCGGCGGACATTTTTCATGTTGCCTTTGCTTCGTGCTCTACCTTTACGTTCTTTCTTCAACAACGACAACAAGAAGAAACATAAAGATGATGGGTGATGGGTGATCAAATTTCATACATCTTCATGAAATTATATTACTGGAAATCTGTGCCGGGAATCGAAGCAAAGCCGGGTTATGGGTATGAATTCACTAGCAGTTGCAAGGCCCCAATTTTCACTTTCACGGCCAGTGTGTACAAAAATTTCTTCCACACCGTCGCAACTGTGGGCTATGGCTGACGATGGTTTTTGGGTTGGGGTGAGGGTGAGGGTTAAGAAGATGGAATTTTCTTTTCTTTTCTATTTTATTTGGGACGATGAAGTGGATGCATGGATGCGAGTGGGGATGGGGTGCATATTTCTCTTTTCTTTTCTTTCATTTCTTTTTTATTTAATTATTTTAATCTTTTTTTTTTTTTTTTAGAAAATGTAAAGTTACAATTTCACCATTCACTTAATTCGTCAAAATAGGTCAATTTTTTTAATTTTGTGGTCAATCAAAATAAAAGGTTTGGTATTCCAACTGTAAAAATGAAAGGTTTAGGTATAGTTTGCAATAGTTTGAAAGATTGGGACCTCATCTGCGATTCTCCCATAAGTTGGGGAACCAGGTGGTGAGGGTGGGTGTGGCGTCGCTTTCTGTGACTTGCTCTTACTAAAGAGTAAAACCGAAGCTTCCTCATTCTCAAAAGATGTTTGTTTCTTTTCCTACTTCCAAAAACAATATTAAAATGTTTTAATCGTGCACTTATTGCAAAAGAGAGAGAAAATTGCATATTCAATCTCCAATTATAACATTGACGATAGTTATATTCTATGGATTTTATTTGTAGCATCACGTTATAATTACATTTAAAATTTTTAATATTACTCATCATACACTTATATATCTAATCTTCTTTTATCGAATTATTATCCTCAAATCTCCACAAATTAGCATATTTCATGCCTGATAATACTTTTCGTCCAAAAAAATTTGTTAGAATGTGCAAAAAGACGTATGTCCCATCATATTATTTAATAAATACAAACGGGCAGAAATATAATTTTCCTTTGCCATATTTTTTAGAAATCATAATCAAGAACGAGACGAGCTAATCAATTGTTGGCTGAAGATCAGAATTATAAGTGCTACAGTGAGAAAAAAAAGTTGAAAGGTTAAGTGACAAAGGATATTATAAGTTAGGGACCAAAGCTGCAATTGTTTCTTGGCAAGATCCAGCTTGCAACAGTCAATAGATTTTAGGCTTTTTGAACGTCAATCACGCCTTCGTTAGGTGACTACGAAGTTGTACCCAATTTTTCACTTTTGCCCGACAATGCCACTGTACCCACCAAACCATTTCATTGTCTTCAGTAAGTTTACAGGGATTTTATAATTTTTTTGTCAGTAAGTAATTAATTAATTAATTTTGTATAAGTAAAAACAGAACTACTTCAAGATCTGAGATTTATTTCCGAATTTTTTGATTTTAGCTCATGTTTGGTGGGATTAAAATCAAATTTTTAGTATATTTTGATAAAATATGATGAAATGTGTGATTGAAAAATTGTGAATCCCGTAAAATGTGTGATTAAAATTAGTTGTTGACTTAAATTAAAATATAAATTTTAATTTATACCAAATTGGGGCTTAGTGGAGATTCAAATTAGATTTTTATTAGATTGTGATAGAAATTTTTGAAACGTGTGGTTAAAAAGTTGTGGAACACATGAAAGGTGTGATTAATATTGATTATTTGACTTAGATTAAAATTTGATTTCAATCCGAAACAAACAGACCTTAATATATATGCGTTTGCTCAGAATTGTTTTGCAGGTACAGGGTAGAACCTCCACCGACAACTTGCATAGAAGTGGGTCCTGCGTGGGACCACCTCAATAAAAAAATATAAAAAATTATCCACCCCCTATGTGAGTTGTCGGAACCCCCACCTTGTACATGTAGAACAACTCGTCTACTCAAGGGTCGACGATCAACCCTTGTTCGTGCATTGTTACATTTTACAGATTTTTGGTTATTCAAGTTGATGATCTGTAATGTCATTAGAGAATGATTCACTGGGACTTTGATATTTGGAAAAGGCTGGAGCGTATCTTCTACACTTAGTAGACACAGTCAGGAAAGAACATATAGGCATTCCCCGCTGCATAAAATTGATTATTTACACAGGTCAAGCGTTAGATCCATTTCTTGAATCGTGGATCGAATATTGGGTGTGGGTGTCGTGTTTTATAGGTCGACCTTTATCTTTTTATGTCGCTATTTGCAGACAGTTTTAGGAAATATTTCATTGTTGTACTCTTATGGTTCGCTTGATCCACCCAAGACTCAATCACTATGAGTGCAACCACTAATGATTTGACACGTGATCGAGATCTAGCTGATTTCGATATATTATATATATTTATTTTGAATGAGCATCATGGAGTAATTAGTAAGTCCTTGTTCGATCGCTCCAACTATTATTTTAACAGTTTCAAGGTTAGACAATTCCATCAAATTTTCTAAAATTTTCCTTGTCCGATCTTATTTGGGCGACACATATGATACCTTGACAAGGGTTTTTTCAAGAGAAAGCCTACATGTACAGAATAAAAAATTCACAGAAAACCCACAGAAAACACACAAAAAGGTGGGGCCCATTTTTTTTGCAATATTTAATTCACATGGGGCCCACACACCCATGTGAGTATCTGTTCATTTTCTGGTGGATTTTTTCTGTACAAGCAGATTTTTTCTTTTTTCAATGACCAGAATAAACAAAACATAAACTCTGATATTATAAAACAATGATTATTTATGTAATAATTGGTTTAAATAATGAAATTCCAATATAAAAAAGTAAAAATAAATAACCAAGACATTTTTCACCTATACCCCTATCCCCATTCTTGAAGGGAGTGCCCCTTTGTAAGAAGAATTACTCTTGGTGTACATAAAAGTGTGGACATAAGGATGTCATTTTCCTCACATGGAGTGGGACCCACTCCCCATGTGAGGGAAATGACACCTCTACGTACAAAAAATTATGTACACCAAGCATTGTCCTTGTAAGAAAGGTCCCATATTGTTTGTACATATAGCAGTTACAGAAAACTTTACAGATGATAACGTGAAATATTTACCTTTCTAGTGTAAGGTGAAAGTACTCTTGTGAACAAAACTATACTTTCATATATAAAATTGGTATCGTCCTTTGCGTTTTACTCGGCAGTGGAAAACAGCAATCATTCACACAACCAATTCTCTTTCATGCTCATGACTCCTTTCATCATTCTTCTCTTTATTAATTCACTAACAGTGTTTAACAGAATTGATTGTCCTTATCAAATCATGTCCTGCATGTTTAAATTCTTAAAAGAAGATATATTTTTTATTTATTCATATTTGTATTTTCAATTAAGTATTTATTATTATTTTTTAAAGAATTTATAAACAATTTATTTAATAAATAAGTATAAGACATAATAAATATAGATTCATTGAATTACATGATTGATAATAAAGTTTGATCATAAATATAAGTCATAGTTTTTTTTTTTTTTTAAACAAATGATTATTGTTTAGATTGAACTCATGAGTCATGATATTACTTAGTTGCAATGTCACATCGAATTTGTTGTTCTGTAATAAGTATTTCATAATTAGAAAAAAGTCAAATGTCGAAAAAGTCAAATTAAGGTTAAGCCTTCGAAAAATTTATAAAAATAAATAGTAGTGGATCATACGAAATGCATGAATAATAATTAGTATTTATGAATGCGTGATTAAAAATAATATTTAACTAAATTTATAAGTCATGTAAAAATTTGTATCCGAACAAGGTTCACGTGGAATTGAATTGCAAGTAAAGTAAGATACCATTATAAAATTTTCGAACATGAGTAATTTTCATCAATAAGAAAACGAGTTAATTTCACAAACGGTAACTGAAGTTACGCGAAAATAACAAAACGGTCATTAAAGTTTAACTCGTAAGAAACATAATAGTACTAAAACTAAGTTCAGCGACTGTTTTTGAAACCGTATGAAACTTCAGTGACCATTTATGCAAGTTTTAAACTCTAGTGATCGTTTTATTATTTTCGTGTAACTTCAGTGACCATTTGTGAAATTAACCCATAAGAAAACAAAGGCAAAACATTGAAGTAATATGATATCAAGAATATTTATAAACGTATTATTTTATATGTCAATATTCTATCAATCCTTCATATTTTTTATTTTCTAAGAAAACGCTGAAGGATAAATTGGTCAGTTTATGGTGATTGTAACAGTTAGCTCGTTTGTTTGATTCTGATTTTTAACGTCCATTTTTAAGTTATAATTTGTCCAACTTTGTTTTTTTCCACTCGAGTTCGTGCAAATCCAATTTTCAAAATATTGCTAAAAGCTTAAACAAGATATCGAAATTTCATGATCCGAGTTTGCTAGTAAGATAGAGTCAATGAGCGATAAATATGGTCCATGACCTAAGTTTGCGACTTTCATTGCAGTTCAGGAGGGTGCCCATCTGAGGTCAGTCCAATTAGTCGAGCAATTGAAAAAATAAATGCAGAGAGAAGGAAAACTGTCTCCTAAATCCTCGTGTTCTTTATTTTTTTTTCTTCGATCGTGCTAATTTCATCAATGAAATAAATAAATAAAAATTCACCAATTTCTTTTTAATACTTTATCAATCTATAAAAAATTATGTACAACAAGTATTTTCGATTTTCCCTCACCTCTTCAACACTTTTTAAAGCGTAAATAAAACTCTAACTCCCCATTATCCTACTTCCCGCTTTATTCTTTAACAAAATGGACCTCCGTTTCTTTGCTTTTCTCCTTTTCTCTCTTACACTCTTCACAATCTCTTCCTCCGCTACCGACGCCGCCGATGACACCGCTGCGCTCTCCCTCTTCCGCTCCCAAACCGACCTCCACGGTACCCTCTTCTCCAACTGGACCACCACCGACAACACCACCACCGCATGCACAGCCAATTGGGTAGGTGTAAACTGCACCAAAAATCGTGTCACCTCCCTCTCCCTCCCCTCCCTCAACCTCCGCGGCCCCATTGACTCCCTCTCCGCCTTGGACCAGCTGCGCCTCCTCGACCTCCGGGAAAACCGCCTCAACGGAAACCTCACTCCGATCACACAATGCTTCAAACTTAAGCTCATCTATTTATCCGGCAATGACTTCTCCGGCCAAATCCCGGCAGAATTTTCCTCCCTACTCCGTCTCCTCCGCCTTGACCTTTCCAATAATAATCTCAGAGGCCCCATTCCAGCAGAACTCTCCAAACTCTCCCGTTTGCTCACTCTTCACCTCCAAAACAATGAACTATCAGGGACCATTCCGAATTCCCTTGAATCACTTCCACAACTCAAAGGATTAAACCTGTCGAACAACGAGCTCTATGGAGTTGTTCCGAAGAGCTTATTATCACGCTATGGCGAGACTAGCTTTTCCGGTAATGAAGGGTTATGCGGGACTGAATCTTTCCCCCAATGTTCAAACAACGGTTTTGAACCGCCGGCTCAAACAGTACCATCAAATCCCATTTCTCTGCCTTCATCAACAGGTACAGTCGAAGAAACTAATAAGCATCATAAAAAACTCAGCAATGGAGCAATAGCAGCAATTATAGTGGTAAATTCAGTGCTGGTTTTGGTGATTGCATCCTTCGCTGTTGCATACTATTGCGGGAAGTATTCGAGGGATTCAAATTCCATGGCAGGGAGTGAAAGCAGCAAGATGAGAAGCAGCTATTCGAGTGAAAAGAAAGTGCACGCCAATAATGGAGGTGGAGACAGTGATGGGACTAATGCGACTGACCGGAGTAAGCTCGTGTGTTTCGAACTGAAAAAGCAGTTCGAGTTGGAGGAGTTGCTCAGGGCATCAGCCGAGATGCTCGGAAAAGGGAGTTTGGGGACAGTTTACAAGGCCGTGCTTGATGATGGATGCACTGTGGCTGTGAAGAGGCTGAAGGATTCAAATCCTTGTGCTAGAAAGGAGTTTGAGCAGTATATGGATGTAATTGGGAAGCTTAAGCATCCTAATATAGTGAAATTTAGAGCTTACTATTATGCAAGGGAAGAAAAATTGCTGGTTTATGATTATCTCCCAAATGGCAGCTTGCATTCACTTCTTCACGGTATGGAAAATCTTAATTTTAAAGAAGCTATATTGTTTATTCAATTTTGTTCTAAGCTGTGTTTGTTTATGCACATTAGATTGCATAGAACCTAATTATACTGTCCACTCTACCATTGATCGACTTATACATTTGTACAGCCCATTTTCTGTGAGATAGGGATTGGAATAATGCTGTTTAACATAAAAACATCTTGGAAGACAGATTAAGCCCTTGTTTGAAACCCATTTTATAGAAGAATTTGATTTGAAATAGTGATTGATGAAGGAATGTGTGATTAAAAAGTAATGAGAATTTTTGGATTTACGTGTAATATTATTTTATTAATAGAATGTGGTTAAAATGAAGAAAGAGAAAAAAATGAGAAAAAAAAAGGATGTCACAAGGGCTAAGTTGTGGCAAAAAATGATTGGATGACAGTGCTAACTGATTTTTAAATAGTCCAATAATAGTATGCCACATGACATTCTGTCATTCTAGATGTCAAAAAATTCTGGCAGCCAAGCATGATTGGTGTCCCGTGGGGCTGAAATCACAGAAATGCCACTGCCCTGCGCGGCTCGGCTAGATAATTTATTTGCCCACACAAATGCACTCAGATTCTCACAAAAATTGGTGAATCGACGTATATATAGCTCTTCTAAATATGGATTAGGACTTAGTTCGTAACATTCTTGATTTAAACAGGGAATAGAGGACCAGGGAGAGTTCCACTGGATTGGACTACAAGAATCAGTTTGATATTAGGGGCTGCTAGAGGGCTTGCAAAAATTCATGAAGAATATGCTGCTTCAAGAATTCCACATGGAAATGTGAAATCATCAAATATACTACTCGACAGAAATGGTATTGCTTGCATTTCTGATTTTGGATTGTCACTGCTTTTGAACCCTGTCCATGCCATAGCTAGATTGGGAGGGTACAAAGCACCAGAACAGGCAGAAATCAAGAGGCTTTCACAAATGGCTGATGTTTATAGTTTTGGGGTGTTATTATTGGAACTTCTTACTGGTAAAGCTCCATCACAGTACCCATCACCAAATCGTCCTCGACTTGACGAGGAAGAGCAGCCGGTGGATTTGCCGAAATGGGTTCTTTCCATGGTGAGAGATGAGTGGACGGCCGAAGTGTTTGATAAAGAATTGTTAAGGTACGTGCAACTATTTGATCTAAAAGTTTAGTGTTAGAGCCATCCACACTTATTTATTCAAGTTATGTGAAAAAGGTTAGTTATGCTAGTGAGAAAATAACTTTTAAAATTGAATAATGCTATACGTACAAAGATCATCCCCATTTGATGTGAGTTAAAATGTATAGATATGAGACACACTTTATTGACCTTGAATATCATCCCCAATTTTTACATATAACATTACTCTTTAATAATTATGTTTCGGCAGAACGGAAGCTTAAAAGTAACTTTTACTTCTTTTTGAGCTGAGCCAAACTTCTCGTTACATGTCAGCCAAATTTAATTTGAGCACTTCTACATGTACATAATTTTTTTTTCTGTAAAACATACAAATTACACACATCAAGGTGAGACCCTTTTTTTTGGTAATATTTAAATCACATGGGGCCCAGCCCCATGTGAGAGTCGATAATTTTTACAGAAGGATTTCTTCTATACAAGGAGAAAAATTCATTCAATTTTTACTGAAAGGCTTAAAAAGTACTTAATTTCAATAAATGAGTAGCAATCAAACTTGGACTCATGACATGAACCTGCTTTAATAGCATTTTCAACTCAGTGTTTAAATTGACTCAAAAGAGGTACAAGGGTTGACGGGTCAAATTGATGGTAAAAAAACATTAATAAACAAATAAATAGAACATTCTTTTTGTCTAAAAAAATAAATCGGTTTCACTTGAACCGATTGTTTTTTTCTCATTGTCGGACCAGTTCTAGGTTTCCCGTACAAATTGATGGGTACATTTTAGTTTGTACAACACTGGTTAGATTGTATTATCTAAAAATTTAAGTTGTTAGAGAAGATAAACTTCTATTTAAACAACGTTTTCAGGTACAAGAACATTGAAGAGGAATTGGTGTCAATGCTGCATGTAGCAATGGTTTGTGTAGTGCCACAGCCTGAGAAGAGGCCAACAATGGTCGAAGTGGTTAAAATGATAGAGGAAATAAGAGTGGAGCAATCTCCACTGGGAGAAGACTATGATGAATCCCGCAATTCCCTCTCGCCTTCACTTGCCACAACTGATCAAGATGCTTTGCCCTAATTCTCTCTTGTTCAACATTTCTAGTTTGCCAATTCCATTGCTTATGGTATGGACTGATGGAGTTCCTTTTAATTTTGAATTATAATGTTATTTATTTTCTATTTTCAAGTCCTTAAGTCACTTAGGGGTCGATATTGCTATAACAACATGTTGTGTTTGAGTCAAATGAATACGTGTGATTTGTCTGGATAAGTATTTATTAGAATTTGAGAACGAAGTACGTGAAATATTTCTTTAAAAGCTTGTTTGGTATTGATTAAAATCAGATTAAAATTGAAAAACTAGACGTTATTGTTGACTTTTATTAGACGAGTGAGACCCAATGTACATTATATGATTCATTTAATTGAACGTATCAAGTGCGACCACTTAAATTAGTGTTCTAACATCACTTGTGTTAGATTGCATAATTCTTTCTAAATATATATATATATTGGAAAAATATAATAACTAATAAGATGTAAAATATGATCGAAATTGGTGTATATACAAAGACAAATTATGATATAGCGTCTGTTTGGGCGCCATTCTCCCCAAATTATAATGAAAAATCAAAACGTTGTAACAGTATGATGCAATCAGCTCTAGCACAATAATTGACAAAAAACATTGGCAGCCATCTCTTCCTATTTTGAAATGCCAAAAATGTATTGGTTAAGAATATTGAATACAAAAATTAAGGGGTACTATGATCTTTTCATCAAAATTTTTAATTGACTGGTAAGAAAGCAGTCAACAATGATTGTTGCAGTGGAGCCCCTTGACTATATAATGTTCTGATTTTTCATTATAAATTGGGGAGAATGGCCCCAAACAGACGCATAATTTCGATCACATTTTATATCTTATTAGTTTTTGTTATTTTTTCAAGAAATTGTGAATTATGATCTGATTTATGTAAACTTTCTCCAAACTGAATCTTTGTATTAAATGAGGGTACTTACGAATTGTTCACTCGTCATTTTCGTTTACATTCCTTAAAGCCCATTGGGCCAAGACCGTAGGTCCGGAAATTAAACACGTGAGGCCTTTTTATCATTATCTTTCACCTAAGATGTACACGTTGCATCATACGTCACCATTTGGATTTTGAAAAGAACCTAAAGACTAATTGACGTGGCTAACCCCCAAATTCTCCCAAAGCTGAAAACCACACTTTCATCATTCAAATTCCATTTGACTAATGGTTTGGCCACATTTTCAAATTTAGGGTGTGTTTGAGTGTGTTTCAACCACATTATTTTGGAAGAATGTATTTTGAAATAGTAGATTGATGGAGAATGTGTGGTTGAAAAAGAAGGAAAAGTTATTGATGTGATGTAAAATATTATTTTATTGAAGAATTTGTGGTTGAAAATGAGTAGAAGAATAAGAATAAAAATTTTAATGTGTACCAAACAGGGGCTTATTTTCAACCACATTTTAAAAACTCACAAATTTATCAACTTCTATTAAATAATAAATGTGTGATTTATGTTGAATTATTTAAAATAAATCACTTCAATAATGTAATAAATCTCAAATCAACATCCCCGATCTCCTGCCAAGTGAATAAGATAAAAACTTTTCTCCCGCTCATATGACAAATGAACCTTAATTATTGTTTTCTAAAATGATGAAAATCATAATTAATGTTTTATAACCACGTCAGCGGTGAATTTTTTTTTATCTTATCCACCGGGAACGAGAGGTCAATCCCACTCAAACCAATAGCTCACACTGTTTGAGCTACATTTTGAGAGAAAAATGCATCTTTGAATAGTGATTTTTGAGAATGTGTGGTTAAAAATTAATATTTTTATTCGATTTACGTATAATATTATTTTATTAAAAAAATGTGATTGAAAATGAATTTTGAAAAAATGAATTTAAAAAAAACATGTTGCTCAAACAACCCATATCGATAATTGTTCTAAAAAGAATTTTGGTCTGGTTCTTCAGCCACGCTTTATAGTTTTTACATTTAAATACATTTAGGCCCGTTGAATTTGAAATTTAGTCTTACTATTTAAGTTTTACGATTTTTAGAACGGGGATGGAATGTAAAGGTAGATCCAAAATAATCTCGGTTTGATGGTCATTATTGTGTAAAAATGATGTTTTAAATAGTAATTTTTTGAAAAATCTACGATTAAAAAGTGAAAAAAAAATATTAAATTTACGCGTAAAATATGTCATTGTTTAAATATATGATTAAAATAACACATGAAAAATAAATTATTTTATTTTAAAAGTAATCGTCGAAATATTGTTGCAGTTGACAGTTTTGTGTAAATCCTGTGGACTCTTACACCGACCATACCCCACCCCACCCAACTCAACCCACATGCTAAAATCCTGTGGGCATTTGACAGTTTTTTTCTGCCATCAAATGGAAACCCAAAACAAGAAACCAGCTGCTGCTGTATACATTAACCGTATAAACAACCACAAATTCTCTCTTCCCTCTTATCACATTTCACTCCCTTTATTGCATTTAGACCCAACAAAATTACTTTTTTTTTTTTTTTAAAATTCTCCTGGTGCTGTATCATATCTTATAGCCTGCATCTCGAGATATGTATAATGCTGTAAAAACCGATCAAATTCTACAGTTTTTTCTCATTCAAAAATCTTTCTCAGGTTCTGTTGATTCTACTACCCCGTCTCATTTTCTCTCATATTTATTTGTTTCTCGTTAAAGTTCTTCTTTTCAATAATTATTTGAGGAACCGAGTATTATTTTTCTTAACGTATTCGGGGTTTTCCGTTCGTAATTCTGTTAGTTTGGCATGATTTTTTATGTGAAAAAATCGGAGGCACGAAGATTTTCTTGATTAGGGTCCTAAAGTTTTTTTGGCTGGAGAAGTTTTTTGTTAAGTTGTATGGAATCGAATGCTATGCCTGGTGGAATTTATTCTAGCGCGAGTCCTGGAATTTTAGGGCTAGAAATGTCACTGAATCACAACATACCACCACAAAACACTAATCAGATGCAGCCGCAGCAGCACCCACATAATCCCATGGCGGCTTATGGCCATCGGGAGGGTGAATACCGCCCACAAACTCAGCAATCTGTGAAACAAGGACACCCATATGTTGGAAAGGCCAAGAATCAAACTTTGACCCTCAGTGATGATGATGATCATGGACCAGAGAATACTTCTGATGATGGGAATATGAGAATGTCTCCTTGGCAAAGAGTGAAATGGAATGATAATATGGTGAGGCTGTTGATAATGATTGTGTTCTATATTGGGGATGAAGTTGGGTCGGAGGCTAATGATCCGGCTAATAAGAAGAAGGGTGGAGGGGTCTTGCAGAAGAAGGGGAAATGGAGATCAGTGTCGCGGGCAATGATGGAAAAAGGGCTTTATGTGTCTCCACAGCAATGTGAAGACAAGTTTAATGACTTGAATAAGAGGTACAAGAGGGTTAATGATATTCTTGGGAAGGGAACTGCATGCCGGGTGGTGGAGGATCAGAGTTTGCTCGATGCTATGGATCATATATCGCCCAAAATGAAGGAAGAAGTCAAGAAATTGTTGAATTCTAAGCACTTGTTTTTCAGGGAAATGTGTGCTTATCATAATAGTTGTGGTAATAGTGGTGGTGCTAGCGGAAGTGGAGCCGTGGGTAATCAACATTCACCTGCAGAGGTGGTGGCAGAACCATCCCATACTCAGTTTCAGTCACAGCAGCAGAGGTGTTTACATTCATCTGTGAATGCTTCAGTTATACCTAACTTGAATAAAGGAGAAAATGAGGGATCTAAATTGGCAAAAGGAGCAAGTGGCGAAGAAGAAGAAGATGATGAGGACGACAATGAAGATGATGGTGACAGCTATGAAGAAAACAATGAGGTGGTTGACCGAGGATCAAGAGGTCATGACCATGTCCATAAGGATGACAATGACACGGATGTAAGATCTTCGAGGAAGAGGCAGAGGAAGAGGAAGAGGAAGAATGTATTCGATTCGCCTTTGATGCAGCAATTGAATATGGAATTGATGAATATATTGCAAGATGGAACTAAGAATCCCTTAGAAAAAAGACAGTGGGTAAAAGCGAGATTGATGCAGTTGGAGGATCAGCGTGTTGGTATCGAGTGTCAAGCTTTTGAGCTTGAAAAGCAGCGATTAAAATGGTTGAAATTTAGTACCAAGAAGGAGCGAGAAATGGCGAGAGAGAAGCTTGACAATGAGCAATTAAGGCTTCAGAATGAGAGAATGGTTCTTCTAATTCGCCAGAAGGAGCTCGAGTTGCTTGGACATCATCACTACCAGCAGCTGGCATCAAACAAGATGAGAGACCCCTCCTCCATTACTAGATAAATCAATTGTATATCGTGGTAGAAGAAATCAATAGATAAAAACAGGCTGTTTGCCCTTGTTCTTTCCAATTATGTTACTGAATCAGGTCTTTTGCAGTTTAAGACTTGAACATAAGCTATTCGAGTCTTTCATTTTTGCTTGTCGTTCCCTCGAGTTTATATAAAGCTGTGTTGATGCATATGACACCAAGACATTTATCGGAAAGGGGGAAGTAGTCATTGCTGTAAGAACAACAGAATATTTTTCTGGTTAAGTGATCCTGAGGATCTATGCTTCCATGACTTTGAATTATCATATTGAAAGATAGAACTTGAAGTTAACTTAATCTGTGCCACACGTTTTGTTGGTCCAGTTACCCCACAGCAGTTGGACATATTCAAACCGATGATTACCTTACGTAAATTCAGGTGCATGATACACATCAGTACTCCAGTGCATTTCTCCATCTGAGTTAGAATAAATATATTTTCGAACCTTATCTTTAAAATTCAAAGTGGAAAGGGCCGGCAGACTGGAAGTTTTTCTGGTGGTTCAATCCAAATGCATGCAAGAAGTTATTCATTTCTGTTAAGAGGAGTGTTATATGCTCCCCAGAATCACCTCTTGCATTCCAATGCCATCTTTCAACACAGCAATGGAGAATCTTTCAACACAGCAATGGAGAAGAGAGGTAGATATGGAAGTGAGTTTGACAATTGCCTTTTGACAATTATAGCAGTGAGTGCACTTCATGAAAAGCCTCAACCTGGCCTTTATTACCAACTGGTAAGGATAAGCCTACAGAAAGGCTTCTTCATATCCTTTATAAAAATATATATAAGATTCAGTATCTAACATGTACTCTCCAAAGTTATTTGAATTTCAATTTGGGGATCACTATAGTTTCCCATAGCATGAATTGCCTTGCTCCTGTCTTAAAACTTTCAATTACCTGTAACGAATTAAGCTTTTCTCTGTTTGCAAAATAGCAGAACGTAACTGACCTTGCTTCTTGATAACTCTATACCACAAAAAAAGGATAATATCTGCCAGTTTATCCTGTTTTTAATTTCTTTGTATTTCGTTTTATTCAGATTGGTCGGTTTCGTAATTTGATGCTTTCCATTTCATACTGCTACCTGATTCAGATTTCAAGTTTGTAGCCTATTTACTGAAAGGCATGAGAGAAAAGCCTATTGGCTAGTGATTGTGTGGCCCCAATTCTTGACTATGTGGTAGTTATGGTGTGGTGAAATTCCCTCTTTGTTCAGTTGGTCATTCGGTAGTTGAGATAGTGTGTGTTCTGCAATGTTGACCACATGCATATTCAAGATATAAGGACAGTAAATTTTGAATTGTCTTCCTGAGATGGCCTGTAAAAATCAAGTGCGTGCTTCTTAGAGGTTTCTGAATGTGATTGTGCAAATTGTAACCACAAGCCAGGCAACCGGATTGTACACGAGGTATGTGAATTCGTCGTTATTGAATTACATCCTGCAACTGAAGTGAGATTTCAATGAAACAAATTGACTGTATACATACCAAAGGAGGACTTTTTGTTGATTCTGTACCAATTATTCCAAGTAAACTGAGAGAAAGATTTGGTGGAGTCATCTGAACTGTTTTTGCAGTACTATGTCCTCTGTTGATGCAATTTTATGTCATTGTATTGATCCAGTTCTATTTTTGCACAAATGTTTGTAGAAGATTTGGAACATGCACCCCTTGCACCGTTGCTTTGTCTCCTAATTACATTGTCAAATGCCATATCTAAGATATTATAAACCCTCTCTGTGATTTTATATACTTTGAAAATGTGCAGTGTGCTAGAATTTGTGATCGATGTATTATCTTATTAAGAACAGAGCTTATACTTTTATATGTACATCATGTTTAACCGCTATCTAAAAGCATAAGTTGTAGTTCAAATATCATCACAGACACGTTTATGATAATCGTGCACGTGTGATGCCCGATGAGAAATGAGTCTTTATATCGATGGTTCCTTGTGGGATATCATTTGAATGATTGAATCATATTTATATATTTGATATTTTCATCTTTCTGCAGCTATTTATCTGCCTACAAATTTATTGCACCCCAAACTCCAATAATTTTCTGGTTATTTTTCTCACAAGTGTGACTTTCTACACCTGAAACCACATCGTATAAAAAAATTTCTCACTTTTGAGCATGCAAGCTTTAAAAAGTTTACTTTAAATTTTATTATTTATTTATTTATTTTGGTGAGAAATTAAAAATAGGTTACTACATATATTGACAATTAATTTAGAATTTTTTTTTACTTTCAAGTAAGAAAAAAGTAGGTTATTTACCCATAGGAAAAGCTTCAAGTTAGTGTAGACTATAGAAATATAAAATTCCTCCCTTCTCGTAAGTTAAACTATTGAGATGAAGTAGTTGAGCATAGTGTTAAGACATACAAACATTTGGTAGAATTTAATTCATTTATCTTCCTCTCTTTAGTGCTTAAGATTTGTTGTAAGTTGATTTGATTTCATACAGTGATGATGAGTTTGTTGAATTTTACAAGGCTGCACTCATTTAGTATTTAGCCACCATCTAAAGGCTAGAAACTTAAATTATTAGATAAAGAGAATTATGTAAATTATATGAAATCATATTCAGAGCTTGTTTGTTCCACATTTTTGCTACATTTGTAGAAAAAAAATGTATCGTTGCCAATTAAATCAGCCACCATCTTTGACTTTTTTATCTCACACAAATTCAAATTCTTTGAAAATAACGGTCAGAATTTTTATACTTTTGGCCAAATAATTTGAGCCAAACA
>CAIGRT010001426.1:0-15758 GCA_903798405.1 Fraxinus platypoda
GAACCATACTAACACCTTCATTTGTTCTCACTTTCTTATTTTTCCTTCATATGGTTCGTTTCAGTTGCCTTCTGCTGCAGCCTGCAATTGTTCTGATTTCATTTTCTACTCTCCCTCAAATAACTCGTCTTCCCTTACATTCCCAACTCAAATCGTTGCCAACTGTTTTTCAAGAATCTTATGATTCACTATGTACAGAGTCTTCAAATATATGGGCTTTTTTGTGACATGGTGTCCAAAATTGTTCAAAAATCTCTATGATTTCTGGTATGTCTTGGGAACCATACTAACACCTTCATTTGTTGAATTCATTAATTGTAATTCATCCCGCTAAAATTAGAAGTTTTGGTTGCAACATAATGTCTAGTGCTGTCTCTAACAATTTCATCATCAAAGCTCTGATACCATTTCGTAGAAAACATACGGGCATACTCGCAAAAATACTCCAAGAGAAAAAAGTTTATTCTCTAGAACAAATTAGTTTTTATTCAGCGTACTTTCTTTTACAATTGCTTTGATCTTATTCTCAATCGAAACATACTACTCCTATTTAATTATAATCGTATAGAGAATATTCTATTTAATGTGCATACACGAATTCAACACATAATTCATGTAACGTTATAAATGAATTTATGCACTCTAGATCAAATACATTTCATGTATTTAATAGATTCATGATCGTTCTTCTAGAATATGGTAAATAGACTGCCAATGTTGAATGTATCATTTTTAACATTCATAATAAGTCTAGATAAATTTTCAACGTGGTCAACTTCAGAAGATATCAAGAGGTAAACATTCAAATTTAAATATAATCAGGTTTAAAAGTTTGCCAGCAAAAAAATCCTAAGCTGAGTGTATAGGTTGATAAATCATATATTCCCAAATCTATATGTAGTACTTGACCAAATGACTATGAAAAAAATCATATATTAAACAAAATTACAACATGATTATATCTCACGTCAAAACGGTGCTTTAATGTATAGAGCAAATGATGATAATTAATAAGATATTATGCCTCAAAGTAATGAAATTAAAAAAAAAAAAATCAATTTTCAGAAAATTACTCCACCCATGTTTACAGGTTGCTAAACATGGCTCGAAAAATAGATAATAAACGAATGCAATTTATTTATTATCATGACAGTTATGTTCGCTTGCCAACCCTCATGTAATCACGAATTCTAGCGGTAATTTTACAGTTCGGCTACCAGGGGCGGAGCCAGGAATGAAGGGTACGGGAGGCTACTGGGTTGGACAGTGAAAAAAAATGGGTTTTAACCTTTTTTTTTTTTTTTTACAGAAGATGGGCTTGGGCAAGAGCCCACCCCTATCTCTGCCACTGTCGGCTACCTTCTTCAGTTCGCTCATGAAAGTGAACAAAAAGTCTATTAATACACGACCAACCAATATTTAATAAAAATCATTTTTGAGTACTAACAAAAATACATTGGGCCACGCCATAATTTGTTTGATGCACGTGATATACTAACATAAGGCCTCCGTGCTTTGGGAAGAATTTACAAATTATTTAATTTATAAATAGATAGAAATGAATAGCAGATAAGTGTGAATAGTACTCATTAAGTATGATTGAAAATGAAATTTGACAATTTATACACGATTTATAAATTAGTCAAACGAAGTCTCCGAAAATAATTTTTATGGAGCAAATAAAAAATTCAAATTTATAAATAATTATACTTCAAAATAAGTATTACAAAGTAATCAAATGAAACAGAACTCAACGAAGACCCATTCATACTCTGACGTACTCTAAATAATTAGATTCCAGTCAATGAAATAATTAGTGATATCGATTCAGTGAATCTTCTACAACGATCTTTTGGTACAATTCTTACAATTAATCTAGGCAAATCGACGGAGACAAAAAAATAAATTATATAAATATAATGATTTTTTTCGAGGAGCCCACACATGGATGTCATCAATGGACTACGTGCGTGCCACGTGTTGCACATGGAATCTGAATAAAAATAAATTAAAATAAAAAATAGAAGTTGAAAATTTGTAAAAAGGTGACAGCTTTGGCCTTTGATTTCGTTGCGTGAGATACCATGCGTTTATTTGGAATCTAATGCTCCCAAAGATTCCAAGTACCAGAAAAGAAAACTCTTTTTTTCTGGCCTTCCTTCTCGTTGAAATTACCCTTATTATTGTTTTTTAATTTTACTTGCTTTATTAATTAATCACCTATTAATTTTTTATTGTTATTTTTTTACGTTGGAACCCGCAGCCGCTACCCGACCACTGTGAGTGCGCACTAGGTAAACTCTGATTCATGTGCAGTAACCCACAAACCATACATGAGAGATAAACCACACTAGGCAAACCCGGTGCGACGGGCTCGACCGAGGAAGTGTTGGTAGGAAATTCGAACTCGTGACCTTTGGTCTCCACGTTCACCTTCTCCACCAACTCGGTCACCCCCGAAGGGGTAATCACCTATTAATTTGATTCCATGACAAGAGGGTTAGCGCTAGATTTTCAATAATACATCATTTCACTTGGACCCAAACAATTGACGTAAATAACTAGAAAAAAATAATCACCTATTGTTCGAGTCATATTTAACAGAAGCAAGCTTTTTTAATTTCTACGTTCTACAATTACCAACTATCCACTTTTTTATTGCAAGTTTGGATCATGAAAGAGATTTTTCTTCGTTTACAGATATATCAATCTTTACTTTAAATTTAACTTCAAAATTTTTATTAAAATTTGAGCCAAAACTAATAATTAATTTTAATCACACTCCCTCACATTGAGGGGCCCATTTATACTTTAGTGCGTACATAAAGATTTTTGCTTTCGATATCCTTATTTACATGTATTTGTGTTCTTGCCTCTCTTTTTTTCTAGCATTAGTCACAAAATTTATTGGACAGTTCATACACTTCTAGCCATACGCTTGTTTTTTATTAGCCCATTTACATTTATCATTCGAGCGCGTGCGATTGTCTCTCTCTTTTTAGCACGATATGGTATCCCTTTTTTCGTTGAATTGTCCACGCACTTTATACTTCTAACGACAACTAAAATCGTGTATGATTTTCTCTCAATATATATATATATAGTAAAATAATTATTTAGGACACAAGTGCGTGATGAATTTTTGGTAGACTGTTCGTGTATATGTTATTCTATTTACGTACAAGTGAAAAATTGGATTATTGAAAGTTGATATTACTTTTGAATAAATAATTAGCACTACTAATGGCTAAAGAATCCCAAAGAAAACAGCACAAACAGAGCATTACCGGTATGCTAAAGAATCTCAAATATGAAAAGAATCCCACCTAACAAGCGTGGATATGCAACAAACATACGATATGAAAACGTCGACATGTATTTTTATTTGTTTTTTAAAAGCAAGACACAGACGTTGACATATCGATTTACATTCATAATTAAAATCATAAGTTTTATACACTAAATTATTATTTTTAACTTTTTTTTTTTGAACAAATCATATTGGATGTCTAAGACTTGCTCGAAGGTTGTTCTTATGTATCCTTCAAACGTAAATAACTAAAGAAACGATTATCAACACATTTGAGGGGGTGTAAACCATAATTATTAAAACCGGCTAGGCCCTGACAGGTCGGTCCGAAACCCGCCAAACTGGGAAGCGTTTCGGGCCAGTTATGTTTAATGATGTTTAAAGTTTTAATTTTAATCACTTGTAATTTTATTTATTTATTTATGAAAATTTCAAACTTGATAAATTTTGTGCAATTTAATAGTAATTATAACATATAATAATAAGAGCATCTCCAAGAGACTCTTTAAACGTGAGAATGAGATACTCTCTATTTTAAAGAGTCAACATTTAAAATCATGCTCCAAGAGACTCTTTAAATTAACATTTTAATTTAGAGGGTGAGTTTGACTCTCCAAATTTGGAGAGTCAACCCCACTCTCTATAATTAAATGCATTCAAAATGTTTCAATTTTCAATGTAGGAAAACAATAAAATAATCTAAAGAAAAGCTAATTAAAATAAAAGATAAAGAAAAATAATAAATATTTTTTGGGAGTAGTAAAATTAAGTGTTAAATATAAAGAGCTTGTTGGAGTGCTTCAAAATTTTAACTCTCTAAATTTATAGATACTCTCCAAATGATAGAATATACTCTTTAAAAATAGAGAGTCTCTTGAAGATGCTCTAAGTATACATTATTTATAAATAAGAGAGAGAGAGAGAGAGAGATATATAATTTTCACTTTTAAAAAATTGTTTGGACATATGAATCAACGATGACCCATTGGTTGAACCATTGACCCACCGATTGAACCAGTAACCCGATGAATTATCCAGGTCAATGATCGAGTCGAAACTAATAACTATAGTATAAACCCTTATGTACACCCTAAAGTATACAAGTACTATTTCCCTTTCACAATTAGTATACCAGCATAGGCAATAATGTCAAACATTTTACTTATATTTAAGTAAATATGCTTAAAAATTATTACTTGAATGGATTTTATAAGGGGGAAAAAAAAAGTCCATATATAATGACTTTATTCGTGTTTCTTAAAAAATTACTAAAAATTTTTATTTTTTAATTCAGTTAAACATTAATTTCTATTAAATTAGTATTCACACATAACGAAGACAAATTTACATAAGAATAAATTACCGAATAAATTACCCTCAAATATTTATTTACACGTCCTTAAACTAAGTTAAAAAAAACCACAATAATCTGATTTCACCTCCAATTCATAGATAGGGTAACGAGGCATGATTCTTCGAATAGTCTTAAAAGGACTTTTGCTGGACGTCCAGCATTTTTGAATCTTAAAATACTAAAACTAGGGGCATCAAGGTTCATTGCTTGAGATAGTCAATAAGTTATATAGCAAGCAGTTACATGTCGTTATCGTATTTAGTTGACTATCTAGAGTCCTGACATCATATTAAAGTATAAAGATGAGTAGTGACGGATCCAGAATTTCGAGTGAGCATGGGCGATCGTTGACCATTAACTGTCATTGGTTGCAATAAAAATCAAATATATATTACTTTGTTAAAACTAAACATAAATATTTTTGTTACATTTAATATTAACATTCACCAAATATCATACTGGTCAGATATTTTATATTTTGAAAGGGGATCACAAGTTCGAATCTTTCTATTTACAATGATTTTAAAAATTGCACTTTAAAATGGTGAAAAATATTGAACTAAAATAATTGTACGATGGATTACCAACTGAGCTATGGTTGAAAATAAATGAAATATATATATATATAATTTTATTTTTAGTATTGACGGATCCAGCACGGGTGGCCACCTGTGCTCCTCCGGTGCTAGATCCGCCTGTGAAGATGTGTCGAGTTCTTAAAATTTTAACTACATATAAAATTGGACAAGATTAATGATGGTCTATATGGAAAATATTTGTTCACGAGCAGTGACGAACGTGGACATTTTTAGTTATGGGGTACAATCAAATTTACAAAAATATTGTGAAAAAATTAAAGTTCAATATCTTATTACATTTATTTTTTACACATTCTCATACTTTGATACGTTTGATGATTACATCTATCATTTACAACTTTTAATTTTGCTTCATTGTTGTTATTTCTCATTTGACTTGTTTGTTTTTCCAACGTTTGTTCTCTTTCTCATTTTTTTCCTTCATACGGTTCATTTCAGTTTCCTTCTATTGCAACCTGCAATTGTTCTGATTTCATTTTCTACTATTCCTCAAATAACTCGTCTTCCCTTACATTCCCAACTCAAATAGTTGCCTTTTTAAATTGATAACAACCAATTGTTTCTCAATAATCTTATGATCCACTACGTACAGTCTTCAAATATGTGGGATGTTTGGTAACACAGTGTTTGAAATTATTAAAAAAATCTCTATGATTTCTGGTATGTCCTGGGAACCATACTAACACCTTCATTTGTTAAAGTCATTAATTGTAGTTCATCCCACTAAAATTAGAAGTTTTGGCTGCAACATATTGTATAGTGTCGTCTCTAACAATTTCTTCATCAAAGCTTTGATGCCATTTCGTAGAAAACAAATGGGTATACTCGCAAAAATACTCCAAGAGAAAAAGTTTATTCTCTAGAACAAATTAGTTTTTATTCATCATACTTCCTCTTACAATTGCTTCGATCTTTTTCTCAATAGAAACCTAACTCCTATTTATACTTGTATAGAGAATATTCTATTTAAGGTGTATACAAGAATCCAATATATAATTCATGTAACATTAAAAATGAATTTATGCACTCTAGATCCTAAGCTGAGTAAATATGTTGATAAATCATAAATTCTCATATCTATATGCAATACTTGACCAAATGACTATGAAAAAAATCATGTATTAAACAAAATTACAACATGATTATATGTCCCATCAAAACAATGCTTTAATGTATGAGAAAAGCCATTTGTACCCGGGCATTTACATGCCCGGGTACACGGGCCCACCGCCCCCCTCACAATGAGGGGGCCCCCGAGGTGAATTAAATAATGGCGGGCCCCCCTCAATGTGAGAGGGGGTCGGGTACACGGGCGTGCCCGTGTACCTGTAGCAAGGTTGTTAATGTATAGAGCAAATGATGATAATTAATAAGATATTATGTCTCAAAGTAAAGAAACTAAAAAAAAAATAAAAATTCAGAGAATTAGTCCACCCATTTTCACGAGTTGCTAAACATGGCTCGAAAAATAGATAATAAATTAATTCAATTTGTTTATTATCATGACAATTATGTTCGCTTGCCAACCCTCATGTAATCATGAATTCTAGAGGTAATTTTACAATTCGGCTATCTTCCTCAATTCGTTCGTCAAAGTGAACAAAAGTCTAGTAATACATGACCAACCAACATTTAATAAAAATCGTTTTTGAATACTAACAAAAATACCTTGGACAACGATATATTGACATAAGGCATCCGTGTTTGGGAAGAATTTATTAATGATTTAATTTATAAATAGATAGAAATGAATAACAGATAAGTTAATAGTATTTGTTAGTATGATTGAAAATGAAATTTGACAATTTATAAACTATTTATGAATAGTACTTGTGAATATTGTTGAAAATGAATTTTGACAATTTATACATGATTTGTAAATTAGCCAAACAAAGTCTTAGAGACATATGTATATATATATATATATATATATATATATATATATATATATATATATAAAATGTCGAAATCGAAAATAATTTTCATGGAGCAAATAAAAAATTCAAATTTATAAATAATTATACTTCCAAATAAGTAATACAAAGTAAAACAATGATATACTTATTGAAAATGGTTGACAAACACTTTGACCGAATACTCACAATAGGGAGAGGCCCACATTTTTTTCCATTTTTTATTCATGCGGGACCCGCACGCATGTGTGATGTTGTCAAACTCGTTGTCATCCATTTTCGGTACAAATGGAAAACCCTACAGAGTAATCAAATGAAACAGAACTCAACGGGACCCATTCCTACTCTGATATGCTCAATAAATAATTAGATTCCAATCAATGAAATGATTAGTGATACCGATTCAGCGAATCTTCTACAATGATCTTTTGGTACAATTCTTACAATTAATCTATGCAAATCGACAGAGACAAATAAATAAATTATATAAATATAATGATTTTTTCGAGGAGCCCACACATGGATGTCATCAATGCACTACGTGCGTGCCACGTGTTGCACATGGAATCTGAATAAAAATAAATAAAAATAAAAAATAGAAGTTGAAAATTTGTAAAAAGGTGACAGCTTTGGCCATTGATTTCGTTGCGTGAGATACCATGTATTTATTTGGAATCTTATTCTCCCACAGATTCCAAGTACCAAAAAAGAAAAGTCTTTAATCTGACCTTCCTTCTCGTTGAAATCACTAAATTACCCCTACTATTGTTTTTGAATTTTACTTGCTTTACTAATTAATCACCTATTAATTTGATTCCATGACAAGAGGGTTAATGCTGGATTTTCAATAATATATCATTTCACTTAAACCCAAGCAATTGATATAAATAAATAGAGTTGAGAAACTTTAATTGCCCAGTTCGGAATAACTATTAAAAAATAATTACTATTGTTCAAATCATATTTTACGGAAGCAGATAACTCATTTTTCTAATTTCTACGTTCTACGATTACCAACTATCCACTTTTTTACTATAAGTTTTGATATAATTTACACTATTATGTAAAATATACTATTGTGTTTTATAATATCTTGTATTTCTAGTCTTATCTAGAATATTTAAACCAAATATTTATTTTATTGATCTGAATAGGGCAAAAATATATTATTTTCAAGAAAGTTGTTTCTACGTCCTAATAGAAAGAGTACTCTCATGTTTATATGCTTAATATCCTTGTAAAGAGGTAATACTCGTAATTATAATTTTACATGAATTTTCGAATCTCATTCTTATACTGATAGATGTAAAAATGACATCTACATCTAATTTTTGTACTACTTTAATATATCAATACAGAAGCCAAGAAAATGCCAAACTTTCCATACGTGAGGATATATAGATTCAAAACTTATTTTACACGACAGGCGAAAAGATAACAAAGTTATTATTATTTAAAAAAACAAAGTGAGGTTAGGCAAATCAGTTTCTTTGTGAGTCTACTTTATTTGTTTGGCTAACATTTAACATGAAAAAATAAAAATAAAGGATTGGTTAAAATGACAATATTTAATTGTTAAAAAGTTTTAAGAATAGTCAAAATATTTCAATTGATTCTTTTTGTAATTATTAAGTGATGTGTCCTTTTCATTCCAATATGCCCAATATGGTCAATCTACCATCCCTTGTGGTTGTTCTCTCTTTCAGCTTAGAAGTTTATATTCCCAACTTGGGCTAATTGTATTGGCGGTCACTCAACTTCTACATCAATTGTAATTACATCACTAAACTTCAATTTACAACAATCAATTTGCTCAACTTCAATTTAATCATTCAATTTGGATTCAGTCAATCTACATATAAAAACATGCTTAATTAACCATTAAACTAATGGTCGCGAACATGGCCATCCATGCAGATTTACTCACCATAACAACTGTAAGCGAAAATATAACTTGTGAAAATCGTAAATAAGAAATGCTTATTAAAGAAAAAACATTACATGTCAAGTTTTTAGACTTCTTTCCCAAATCAACAATCCATTTATTTTAAAGCAATAGAGAGTTAGGGAAGTGAAGGATGAAGAATTCTATAAAAAACACTCCAATTATTAAAATGAGTATGTCATCATGAAGTTAAGGGCGTGTTCGGTAGAGATTAAAATCAGATTAAAATTGAAAAATTAGTCGTTATTTTTTACTTTTATTAGACGAGTGAGACCCAACAACGACTATATTTTTAATTTTAATTGAATTTTAAGCTTAGCCAAACATGCTCTAAGTGTCCCGATTACTACAAAATAAAGTTAGGTGTATAATAGTCTTTTCAAAACAACTTAAACAAAGTTTACCTTGGAAACTGAGGGAAATATTATGGGGTTATCATTCTAAACTCCTTCTTAGATCTCAAAGCAAACTAAAAAGTAAACCTTTTCTCCGTGGCTTACTCATAGAGGGAGATTTAAAAAAATCTCATAAAGTGATAACCCTCATCTATTAATATACAAGTTGAGCACTTGATGATTTTATATTTTTCAAGAATTACATTAAATTGGTTTATTAGAAACTACCCTTAATATTTCAAAAATTAGAGTTGGACGTTTGGTGGGTCTATCTTGATTTCTTGAGAGTCGAATTGGATCAAATCGATCTCCCTAAAAAAAATGAGAAAATGATGATTTAGGATGAAATTACCTATTGGAAATAAAAGTTTTGGGTCAATATAAAAGAAAAAGGAAAAAAGAGAGAGACTAATTTATATTTATAAAACAAAACTGCCCCGTACAATGTATAGATTGGTACCTGCTCATCGAAGTTAAAAAGTTACTATTTGCTCATTGAATTTTGTTATAGATTACCACTTATTCACCAAAATTTAAAAGATTACTCGTTGCTCCCCAAATTTAAATAAAGTTACCCACAATCACTCATATCATTTTCATTAGTGCTACCCATAGCAAAGTTCGGTGAATAAAAAGTAACTTTGTTTAAGTTTTAGGTGAGCAACGAGTAAATTTTTTAAATTTCGATGAACAAGTAGTAATTTATAGAAAAGTTAAGTGAATAAAGAGTAACTTTTTAAAGATAGGTGAGTAAGTTGTAAATTATAACAAAGTTCTGTGACTGTTGATTAAATTATCTCCATCCCCGTCCTTCTCTTCGGTTTCCATTTACAGAAATCTTCCCTCAAAAAAGTACTCCTTTTAATCGTCCCCTTGGATTCCGTACTTGTTTGATCAGTCCAACAGTCCTTTCGACGGGTACAAACATATATAAAAGTACATAGTAAAGTTATCCTGTAGCTCGAAATTTTACTTATCCCTTTATTCTGACATACGGGTTTTTCTTCTCTATCATTTTCTGTTAATACAAGTATAAGCTTTATGTTAATTGGTTATGATGAGATGAATCTGAGCTGGGTTTTGATTTTGGTTTATGGTTCGCTGTATAATTGGTGAATTCTCGGATTTTTTTGGGGCGCTGCGTTTTTTGGTTGATTAGCTTTTTCGGCTTTTTCTCTGCAATTATATTTCTGCTGCTTGCCTGCTTACTGCCGCGAAATTTTCTGAATCTCTGAGGTCAGTCCTCGAAGTTCTTGTCTTTATTTCTACTGCATAATTGACGCTAATACATATACATATACCTGTTTATACATCTTTGTATCTGAGGGTGTAAAAGAAGGAATGAGTAACTTCATATCGTGGGTATTGCTGGGTTTTGTTTACTTAAAGTGGATTTGGATTGGTTGGGGTGTCATTTGAAGAATTGGGAGAAAGGGGTAGTTCATGTGAACAATTGAACGTGATTATGATATTTGGAAACTGGTGTTCAATATGGGAGGAATTTTGGGCGATAGATATCAATTTAAGTGGCTTGAAAGTTTATAAAGATTTGGAGATTTAACTTGTTTGAGGTATTATTTTTGTTCGGGTCTCTAAATTAGATGGAGTACCCTTTTTTGAGTAAAGAGAAGGATACTGGATATTGGTCTTCACCAAGGGGTCAGTTGGAGGGTATGGATATGACATTTATGGAGAATGGCATACAGGGCTCGACTTTGGATGGTTCATTTAGTAACATTGCAGAGCTCATGAATGTTGATTTGAACGGCGGATGGTGCAGCAGCCCCAATAATGTGTCAGATCACCCATTTCCCTCTTTTCCCATGTCGCCTCACAGTTCGATGGTGTCAAATTTTTTACCCTTTGATGGATTGAACTTCGCAGAGCAGTCTAGTCCCAGGGTTCCCATGGAAGACAGTGACATTGTGGGAAGTTTGTCTAGCATTGGAGATAGAATGATTTTTAGGGACATGAATAACCAATTACATATTCCGATGGATTCTGTTAATGATGGGGTTGATGTGATCCAGAGGAGAAGCAATAGCTCAGGCCAGCAGAATGCGGTTGCTGAAATAGCACAAACTACAATCCCTAGACTTCCTTCACAATCCTTGGCTGAGAAAATGCTCCAAGCATTATATCTATTCAAAGAATTGTCTGGAGGGGGTATTTTGGCACAAGTTTGGGTTCCAATAAAGAATAGGGATGTGTACACCTTAAGCACCCGTGAGCAACCTTATTTACTTGACCAGACACTTTCTGGATATCGTGAAGTGTCTAGGCTTTTTACTTTCGCAACAGAATCAGGACCAGGTTCTTTCCCAGGGCTTCCTGGCCGTGTCTTTACCTCGAAGATGCCAGAGTGGACATCCAATGTTGTATACTACAATAAAGAAGAGTACTTGAGAATGAAACATGCGGTTGATCATGAAGTCCGTGGATCTGTTGCCTTACCTGTCTTTGAGGACGATTCACTTGAAAATTCATGTTGTGCGGTGCTAGAATTGGTCACTGTGGAGGAGAAACCCAATTTTGATTCAGAGATGGAAAATGTTTGCCGTGCCCTCCAGGTTAGTTGTCAGTTTCTATTTCTCTTTTTCATCATCCTTTTACCATTTCTTGCTTAAAATAAAATGTCTCCCCTTTATCAGATAGTACTACTGGCTTACAAGGAACCTGAACCTTGAATATTTTCATGTTCCATAATGTTAAAGAAAGTCAAGCGCTAGAGAGCAAAACCATTGTATTAGTATTATTATTCAAAGATTGTGTGGAGCTGATGATTTTTGGTTTAAGGAGTTCTTATCAGTTTGACGCCAAAATCATGTTCTTTCTCATCACAAACTCCCTCCCCCACCTAAATTTTTGGCATTGAAAGGGTTTACATATATGTGTTGCCTATGTGTACTTGTTTTCATTTTCTATTAAAAATTATATTTTCCAGATCAGTATGACTTACTACTAACACTTTACAAACATATGCAGGCGGTGAATTTAAGGAGCACTGTACCTCAACTTCAGTGCCAGGTATGTTTTATATCAATATGGCAAAAAGTAGACAGTTGAATAATCACATGTATGAGTTGTTTTCCTGTTCTTATGTTTACTTATAACTGAAATTCTCTTTTTGTTAATTTGCAGTCTCTCTCAAAGAATCAAAGGGCAGCTTTAGCTGAGATAACTGATGTTTTACGAGCTGTTTGCCATGCACACAGACTGCCTCTTGCTCTAACATGGATTCCCTGTAGTTACGGAGAGGGGACGGATGATGAAACGATAAGAGTACAAGTTAGAGGATGCAATCCAAGTTCTCACAAAAAATGTATACTATGCATTGCGAGTACAGCCTGTTATGTGAATGACAACACTATGCAGGGATTTGTGCATGCATGTAGGGAACATTATCTTCAGGAGGGACAAGGTATTGCTGGGAAAGCTCTGCAATCCAATCACCCCTTTTTTTACCGTGATGTAAAGGAATACCACATCAGTGAGTATCCACTTGTTCATCATGCCCGGAAATTCGGCCTAAATGCTGCTGTTGCTATTAGGTTAAGAAGTACATATACTGGTGACGATGACTTTATACTAGAATTATTTCTCCCTGTCAATATGAAAGGGAGTACTGAACAGCAGCTCTTGCTAAATAATCTTTCCAGTACAATGCAAAGGATCTCCAGGAGTTTGAGAACAGTGTCAGATGCAGAATTACTTGGGCTAGAATCTAAGGTTGGGCTACAGAATAATGAAGTCCAAAATTTGGCACTGAGTACATTATCCGGGAGGAGCTCCAATTTAAACTCTGGTGATCAAGTACCCCTGGATGTATCAGATTCAAAGACTACTGGAATGGATGCTGGTGGTCCTCTTGACCAGGTACTTATGGATTTATGTTTGTTAAATTGCTAGTATTGAATCTCACTTTTTTTCCCAACACCGGTTTTTTTGAGACTGACTTCTGAGATCCTCTTTTTCCTGCATTACAACCCCCTGTTCTAGCATTTTTGCTTGAGTTACAATATTGTCAGGGATGGTGTTGATAGCCGATAGGCATACAGTGAGTTTTTCAGATATCAAATTTTATAGCATGCGATTTTATTGTGCTTGTAGGAATTGCTGCTGCTGCTTATTTCTTTTCTGTCATCTAATCTTTGAACATGGTTTTCAAGTTGCGTTTCACTCAATTCTTATTTTTTCTAATGAATGGATGCACTTTATGTCATTTTAAGCAGCATCAACATTATAGCCACGTTAACAACATTATAATGTCCCGGTAAGTTAACAATAGTCTATACCAGATATTTGCCCCCAAATTCCAAGGATAGCAATAGCCTGTAAGCCCAGGAAATTCCCAGAATTTACTTTCTGAATTTGAGTGTACAGCTCCCCTTAAATTGATAACATAATCACACAAAGTCTAGGCCCCAAATACGCCCCCCACTCCCACCTCAAAAAGTAAAAGAAAACAAAAAAATGTATTCTGGGTTTCTGTTTTCAGTGAAAAACAATTGGCAAGTTACCAAGTGCTTTCTCGTTTTGAGAAATTTCTGTTGTATAGATGAAGGATCTAGTTGCTTTAGATCTCCTAGCGGATCTAGCTACAAATAGAAATGGAGTGGTGAAGGAGATTCACATAGTTTGTTGTCATTGCTGAAGATGAGTGTCGTTGCCATATCCACTAACATTATCATCCATCTAGTTAAGGGGTTCACTGACCCAATTAGTTATGCATCATTAGTCTTGAGGAGGTAAGTTAGATTGGAATCATGCCAGAGTGCGGTCCACTCAGTTTAAATATACATTTAGCTATGATGCACTGACACGACACGTGTCAGACACGCCAACACATGATTTTTCAAAAAAGTATTGACAGGACACGGAGTCGATATATTAATTAAATTATTTTAAAAAATTCATTTATATAATATAAATTTAATTTTATACTAATTATTTTTTTTGTTGAAATGACTATGGTAGAATGTTCGAAGAGTGTCGATGTCCGACTCGAGTCCCACATGTGTCGGACACGCTACCCTAGCTGAAGTGTCTGTGCTACAGAGACATTAGCATTATTACTCTCTAACTGATTAATTCAAATAAGTGAATGTGTTTAGTGTTGTCATTTTGAATTTTATAGAAAATAATAGATTCACTGGACTTGAAAGAAAATATATTAGGGGTTTTTCCTCTGTGTTATTGGTTGTAATTAGTTGTTAATTACCTTATTCTAGGATCCTAATTTATACACTTTTCTAAGATAGAGTCCTAGACTTTGTATATATATGTGTATCACCGTTTCCAATAGTTATGGGAAAATATTCTTAACATGGTATCAGAGCGTACCTTTGAAACCCATCACTGAAACCCTACTATTTTTTTTTCCTTTCTTCTTTCTACTTTGGCTTCGACCTTCGGTGTTCGGCTTCTCCCATAACTTGGGGCAATCTCAGATTTCTGGCCGGTTTCTTTGGGATTCGAGGTCGCCAGTTACAGCGTGACTCTTGGAAGTTGGGTATCGATCGTGTCGCACCTCCGTTTGTGGGTAATCAGCCGGGTCGTGCCTTCGTTTGTGGGTTTTGGTCGCGTCGCGCCTGGAGTTGGGATCGCGTTGCTGGAAGTTGGTTCTCTGTGGTTGATTGGTAGTGAAGCTGCCAATTTCTGTTCTGGCCACCGATTGGAAGCTGTCGATTTCTGGCGTCGACAACAGCAGGAGTGGAAGCTGCCGATTTCTGGTGTCGGGATTGCAGGTCGCGATCACAGTGGAGGTAATTTGGTCGATTATTTGGGCCCTGTACTGGAGGTAATTTTTGGGCGTGAAATTATGGGCTTGCTACAATATAATTGAGTTTGGGCTCTTACTTTCTTTAGTTGGGCTATTAGTTTTGTTGATTTATTTGGGCCCGTTTCTGCTGGAACATAATTTTATTTGGACTTGGCTTTTATTGGGTCCAAGTTCTTTGTGATTCATTTGGATATTAGGCTTGTTGGGCCGTCTGGTGTTTATTGTCTTGTATCTCTGTTTAGAAGTTATGGCTGGCAGGAAATCTATTGTCGCGTCTGATATGGTCCCTGTGATGTCGAAAATCACGGACCATAAGCTTAATGGCTCGAATTATTTGGATTGGAGCAAGACCGTTCGAATTTATCTACGGAGTATTGATAAAGATACTCATTTGACTGACGATCCTCCTACAGATAATTCAAACCAGATGTGGCTTCGAGAGGATGCTCGCTTATTCCTG
>CAIGRT010001434.1:0-16163 GCA_903798405.1 Fraxinus platypoda
CCACATATAAGCGAGAAGAAGAGCGACTAGAATTCTGTTTGGGCTTCCCATGTAACTTTTTTATTTGACGGTTGTATTAATTATCAAAGACCCAACCAACCATTCTGGATACTGGGAAGATTTTATTTAATGGAATTTGATAAACATGCAACAGTTTGACGGCTGGGAAGTGGAATGTATTTTAATGTACTTTGAAGAGTTGCAGAGGGATGTCAAATGTGAAGAAGAGAATTGGCAGGAGAAATGGTTGAAATGAATTTCATAGATACCAAATGATTACAGTTCACAATTATATACAAAATTAGCTAACAAAGTCACACCTATTCTGGGATGGATTATTTACATAATGACATAAATAACCTTAGCTAATATTGAGCTCAACACTCCACCTCAAGATGAGGAGTAAATATTCAACACTCCCATATTGTACAATAAGTTTTTAAACTGTGTTGCACCCAAAGCTTTAGTCAACAAATCTGCAACCTGATTCTGTGAGGCAATGTATAGCATTTTTATTTTACCTGCTTGTACCTTGTCTCTTACCAGATGGTAGTCTATTTCGATGTGCTTTGTCCTCTCGTGAAATACAGGATTGCTAGCTATATGAATGACGGATTGATTATCGCAAAGCAGTAGGGATGCCTTGTTCTGTTCAATACCCAAATCATTTAGCAGATTCTTAAGCCAGCTTATTTCACATACAGCTGCTGCCATCGATCTATATTCGGCTTCAGCAGAAGACCTTGAAATGGTATGCTATTTTTTTTATTCCCACGATATCAGTGAGTTCCCCAAAAAGATGCAATATCCAGCGATGGATCTTCTAGTGTCTGAACACGCTGCCCAGTCAGACCGCAGTAACCTTTGAGATGTAAGTTAGGTTTGCTTTCAAAGAATAAACCTTGTCCTGGAGTCTTCTTTAGATACCTCATAATATGGTGAGCAGCTTCCATGTGAGGCTGCTTTGGTGACTACAAGTTTTGGCTTAACACTTGCACAACATAAGCTAGATCAGGCCTCGTTATAGTGAGATAAAGTATTCTTCCTACCAGCCTTCTATATTCATTAGCATCCGGTACATTGTCCCCTTCATCTTTACTCAATTTCAGATTATGTGGTAGAGGATTAGAGGCATGTTTAGCTCCCAAGTAACCCGCATCTGATAAGACCTCTAAGGCATACTTTCGTTGGCACACTGAAATACCCTTTCACTTCTTGCAATTTCAAGACCAAGGAAGAATTTAAGAGTCCCTAAGTCTTTCAGCTTGAATTGATGATTAAGCTCTTCTTTAAAACGATCAATGTATGGAAAATCATTCCCACCAATTATGATGTCGTCTACGTAAACCAACAAGGTAGTAAAATAGCAGCCATTACTTTTGGTAAACAAGGAATAATCTGCTTTCAATTGTTTGAAGCCTTGTGATAAAATGTGTGAAGTGAGCTTGGCATTCCAATGTCTGGAGACATGTTTAAGGCCGTAGATAGACTTGTTTAGCTTATAAACTAAACGCTCACCGGTCTCCCCATGCTGCTCGTACCCAAGAGGAGGCAACATTTATACTTCCTCATCCAATTCGCCATGGAGAAAAGCGTTATTGATAACTAACTATTGTAAGTGCCGCTGTAATTGAGCAGCCATAGCCAACAAGGTTTTGACAGCCACTAACTTAGCAACAGGAGAGAAAGTTTCCTCATAATCCAAACCTGATTGCTGTGTAAAACCTTTGGCAACCAAACGAGTCTTCTTTAGGTCTTCAGTACCATTCGATCGAAGTTCAACTTTGTATACCCATTTACATGCTACAGGTGTCTTATGATCAGGGAGTTTGACAAAATCCCAAGTATGGTTTGAAACAAGGACCTGATACTCCAAATCCATGGCATTGCACCAGTCTGGAAGCTTAGAAGCTTCAATGTATGACTGTGATTCAAAAGGAGTAGACAAATCCCAAGCATAATGTTTATGTGTAGGCGATAGCCTAGCATAATCCAAGTAATCTGAGATGGGGTACTGCTTACCTGTAACATGACGTTTTGCCATAGAATCTGACTGGGAGAGAGGCGTTTGAGAAACAAGATTGCAGTGGTAATCCAAAAGGTAAGATGGTGGTTTGATAACTCTTTTTCACTTTCGAATAGAGGCTGGAGGTAAAGGAGATAAAGGAATTATAGGATGAGTGATTCTGGGAGACTGGTTAAGATTAGAGTTATTTGAAATTAAGAAAGAGTTAGTGGCTGCATCAAGGTTCAATGAGGAATCAGATGCTTCATGATAGGCAGGGGACTGAGAGGTGAAGATATTCTGATGAGATTGTGGAGGATCTTGAAAATGGGATAAGGATTGAAAGAAATTGGGATGATGAAACGGAAAGATACTTTCATGAAAAATGACATCTCTAGAATAAAATGTGACATTGGTATCGATATTATAAAGCTTATATGCCTTCATACCGTAGGGATAACCAATAAAGATACAAGGGATGGCTCTAGGATCAAACTTCAATCGATTTCTCTTCAATGTAACAGCATAGCAGAGGCAGCCAAATACTCGTAGATGAGTGTATGAAGGTGCAGCCTGGACGAGTATTTCATAAGGTGTTCTGTCAGCAAGAATAGAAGAAGGTGTTCTATTTATAAGGTGAGTGGCAGTAAGGATGCAATCACCCCAGAATTTGTGTGGTAGATTGGCTTGAAATTTGAGGGCTCGGGCAATGTTTAAGAGATGCTGATGTTTCTTCTCAACTATCCCGTTTTGCTGTGGAGTTTCTACATAGCTGACTTGGTCTATGATGCCTTTGGAATGGAAAAAACTCAGTCATGAGAAACTCAGCCCCATTGTCAGACCGTAAAGTCTTGATGTTGCTTTCGAAATGAGTTTGAATTAAAGAGTAAAAAGACTGAATGATGGATCTGGTTTGAGACTTATTTCTCATCAAGTAAGTCTGTGTTACTCTACTATAGTCATCTACTATAGTGAGGAAATATTTAGAATCATTCAAGGCAGGGGTGGAATAGGGGCCCCATATATCGCAATGGATGATGTCAAAGGCTTTTGAAGCTCTTGTTTCACTATGAAGAAAAGATAATTGATGCTGTTTAGCCAAGGGACAAACTGAACAATGTAGAAATTTATTGATCTTAACATCAGGAACAAATTTGTGAAACGCAGACAATTTAGAATTAGGTACATGACCAAGTCTACAATGCTAAATGTCAATGTTGCTTCTGATATTACTGGTGTCTAAGGAATTACAAGAAATAGCAGTAATTTATTACAATGAAGATTGGAAATAAGGCTGCAACATGATATAATAGGTTTAACACTTGAATGTTCGACATAGTGTGTTGATGACTAGTGAGAACTGATAGATGGCTTGTTGTTGGAGTTAGAATTTTTTGATGATCAGAGGATTGGAACTGGAAATGGTACAATCCATCCTCAAGGCTGCCTACCCCAATCGTCCTCCATGTTAAAAGATCTTGAACAAGGCAAGTATGATACATAAAAATCGGAAAACAGGGGTGCTTGAGAACCAAATTACTTGTAGAAATGAGATTAAACTTAAAAGATGGCACCACAAGAACATCAATTAAAATAATTCATTAGATAACTTCACTGTGCCAACACTTGTAACATCTACATGATCTCCATTTGGTAGCCTAACAGATGCATTAGCCCCAGCTATGACTTCAGTTAAGTACTTGATAGAGCATACCATGTGTTCAGACGCTCCAGTATCAATGATCCATTTAACTTCATTCTCATTACCATTAAAACAGAATTGATTACCTGAGAATGCAGATGGTTCAGGAGTGGCTGATGAGGCCAATGATGCATCTTGTGACTTAGAGTTACTAGTGGATAATTGTGCTTGTAATTGGGGAACAAGCATGGCCAAAAGTTGTTGGCACTGATCTGGTGTAAAAGGCACATTAGATCGATGGCTAGGAATGACAAGCCTCCTGTCAGCTGGAATTCGAGCAACAATACCAGTAATAGGTGACTTTCCTCTAGTAAATTTATGCCCTGGAGGATAACCAACTATTTTGTAACATTTTCCTTTAATGTGATCAACCACAATGGCTACACATAGGTTTGTCCTTCCTCTGAAATGAACTGAATGAATTATACCTCTGATTAGCACATGATCCATTCGTCATTCTGCTGGCAAATGCAACAGCCTCGAAATGTTGCTGTTTCTTGGTAGCAACATCCTTTTGCCTCTCATCTTGTAGAATGAGTACAAAAACTTTGTTCAATGAAGGTAGAGAATCCATCAACAAAACTTAGCTTCTAACAGCAGAGAATTGATCATCTAACCCCATGAGAAATTGCATAACCTGATCCTCATCCTTATAACAATTGCCGTTAACTTTCGGCCTGTAATTGTCTAACTCTTCCCAAAGTCTTTTGAATCTGTTGAAATAGGAACTAACAGATCCATTTTCTTACGAAATAGAAGCAATCTGCTTCTTCAGTTCATAGACGCGTGTTCCATTTCCTTGGTTGTACCTGTCTCGCAGCTCATTCCATATCTCTCTCGCATAATCTTTATGCATTACACTAGGATAGAGCTCCTTAGGAATAGAATTTATGATCCAGGAAGAAACAACATGGTTGCACCTTTTCCACGCACCGAACAACAGATCATCCTTGTTCGGTTTGCTTATAGATCCATCAATGAATCCTTCTTTGTTTTTAACACTCAACGCCATAACTACAGCTCGACTCCATGTAGAATAGTTGTCTTCATTGAGAACAACAGAAATGAGTTGCATACTAGTGTTATCTCCATAGTGGAGATAATATGGTCTTGCCGAATAGAAGATCAATCGGCTGAGAAGAGAATTATTATCTCTTGTTGCCATTTCAGCAATGGGCGAAGCACCAGATGAATTCGCATCCCCAGATGAATTCCCGTGAGTACATTGACTTTCCAGATCTACTGCAACATTTGAGTCATCCGCCATTGTGCGAAACCTTCAATAGATTGCTCTGATACCATGAAGAATTGCAGAGGGATGTCAAATGTGAAAAAGAGAATTGGCGGGAGAAATGGTTGAAATGAATTTCATAGATACGAAATGATTACAGCTCACACTTATATACAAAATCAGCTAACAAAGTCACGCCTATTCTATGATGGATTATTTACATAATGACATAAATAACCTTAGCTAATATTGAGCTCAACATATTTGTTAACATTAAAATATTTAAAAGTTTGACCAAATCCAAAATGAGTTGATCATGTATATCTTACTTATATTTATATTTTTTTACTTTAAAAGAATGGATCCAGTTGTACTGTTCATCCTTGGGCCATTGTATTCACATTTGACATATTTGGAATTGGTTTGACACTGTTCACTAAAACATCCTAAAAGAAGCCATGTAATGATTGTACTCTTCAGTTGATATTTTTCTCATCAAACCCTACTTTCCTTTGCCCTCTCGCAAAATTCGAAAAACCCTCGCAAATTAGTTCCTTTTCCTTTCATTCTCTAACCATCGTGAAATAGTGAAATTTTCCCAGAGCTGAAGTTCCTCTCTCTTTCTTATTGTACATTGTCTTATCATATGTATCATAAATATCTCTCTGGATAAATAGAAGCGAAAGAAAACACTCGAGAAGCTCAATCAACAGCTGCAAATGTTTCTTCATCCTAATGTCGTCGTCCTTCTACGATTTGGACCAGAGCTTCTTCATGTGGGTGTGATTTGATGCACGTTTTCATTTTTATACCCTCAAATCGTGAGGTATGTCGATTCGAGATGTGCTTTAGTTTAGGGCTCTTTCTTCGATTGTTTTCATGTCTCTGCGAGTTGGTGCACTTTTTTTTATCTTTTCCTCTCATTTTTTATGTACATGAAGTCGTATGCCAATATGTATGTTGGGTTTGGTTGAATTCTTTTTGGGTTTTTATTTTTCTATTTTGTACTTGTAAAGATTATTTGGGTTTAAAGGTTTGAGTTTTTTTTCACTTGTATAACCTTGTGATTGAGCTGAAAATATTGTGCATTAATAATATTCTATTGGTACAACAACATTCATGTTCAATTTCGAATTGGAGTATCTTGGCCATGGGTGGTTTTTGGAGGAGGAATGGTTCATTCATTGTGTTAGCAATTGTTCTCTTTGGTAATTATGTTGTTTTTATTTTCTCATATGATGTTCTTTTTTTTTCATTTCTTATGATTCAGCAACTCTGATTTTGCCTTAAAAAAAAGGCAGAGGAAGCTTCTAATGCTCAATAATGATATCAATGTTTGCACAGAAGAGAAGAACTGATATTCATTTCGTATGAAAACCGAACTCGTGTGATACAATACAAGTATATATAGATTGACTTACCAAATTAATTACATGATAGCTCAACATTAACTACCAACTATGACAGCTTTATTACTAAATAACTTTAACTAATAGAATCATTAACAGAATTAGTTAGATGATCTAATACTCTTCCTCAAGATGGACTATGGATATCTTTGACAACCATCTTGAATAAAAGAGGAAACAATGAACAAGAAGGAAGAGTTTTGGTAAATGCATCTGCAAGTTGATGTTCAGACTAGACAAACATGAGCTTAATAAACCCTTCAGTAACTTTGTCTCGAATAAAATGACAATCAATCTCGATATGTTTGGTTCGCTCATTAAAATGGGATTGGATGCCATGTGAATTGCAGCTTGGTTGTCGCAGAACAAAAGTGTTGGGAATGATACTTCCATTTGAAAATCTTCCAGTAGCTGGTGCAACCAAACTAGTTCAGAAGTTGTGGAAGCTAAATCTCTGTATTCTACTTCTGCTGAGGAACGAGAAATGGTGGTATACTTCTTTGTTTAGAGAATCACCTAAGAATATGCATAAACCAGTCACACATTTCTTGGTGTCTGGACATGAGCCCCAATTAGTATCCAAAAAGGACTTTAATTGTGAAGAGGATGAGGAGGAAAAGAACAAACCCTGTCCAAGACAAGATTTAATATAGCGTAGGAGATGATGCACAGCTTTCAAATGAGGTATACGAGGTTGAGCCAAAAATTGGCTGCATTTGTGGACGACAAAAGTGATATCTGGCCGGGACAAAGTAAGGTAAAGTAGACGCCCAACTATTCGTCTATATTGAGAAATGTCAGTTAGAACTTTACCTTCATGTGCATTTAACTAGACTTTAGGATGCATGGGGACATATGTGGGCTTGCAAGCTAGATATCCCATGTCGTCAAGGAACTAGAGAGCATAATGCCTCTGAGATATACAATGCCTTTGGCTGATTGTGCGATTTCAAGACCAAGGAAGTATTTAAGATGCCCCAAATCCTTGAGTTTGAATTGTGTGTGGAGAAAAGCCTTTAAAGAATGTATTACCTAACTGTTTGGACTAGTGATTATTATGTCATCCACATAGACTAATAAAGTAACAAATGAAGCACCGGATCCTATGGTAAATAAAGAGTAATCTGCCTTGGATTGAACAAAGCCAAACTGAATAATTGCTTGAGAGAACTTGGAGTACCATTGTCTCGAAGCTTACTTGAGACCATATATTGATTTGTGAAGTTTACAAACTAATATCCCTTCCTGTGTGTAAGTTTCCTTGTGGACATTATAACCAAGAGGAAAATCCATATATACTTCCTCAAATAAATCACCATTAAGGAAGGTATTGTTTACATCAAGTTGTGCCAAATGCCATTGTGACTTGAAACAAGTGCTAACAAAACTTTAACTGTATCAAGTTTTGCTACAGGTGAAAAAGCCTCGTTGTAGTCGAATCCTTCTTGTTGTATATATCCTTTAGCAACTAGGCGCGCTTTGTGTCTTTCAATGGTACCATTTGATTTGTATTTGATTTTGCAAATCCATCTACAACCAAAAAAATGTTTCCCAGTGGGCAATGAAGTGACTGACCAAGTTTTATTCTATTCAATTGTCAAGACAGGCCTCTAATGTGGAAATTTCACAGCTTGATGATAATATTAAGGTTCAAATTAAGATGAAACATTTAAGATGAAATTTCTGTGAGTATAAGATAAGGAATTATAGGACAAGTATTTAGATATAGGATATGCACTGGTGGATGGAGGAGTTTCAGGATTAGAATATTCTGGTATAAGAGATTGCAATGGAATTTTCTTAGATAGGAAGGAGGTTTTGGAGTTCTAGTAGACCTTCTTAGGTTAGTTTTATCTGGAAAAAATGTTGTGGATCTGCATCTGAAGTTTCAACATTATCATGGGGAGCAGTTGGAATATCAGTCTGTGTTATAGGATGATTGGAAAGGTAGAGACTGAGTGATTGACGAATTTTCAAGTGAAGGAATCGATAAGACAAGATCAGGGAAATAATCAATTAACTCATCTGAAGAAACAACAGAATGAAATGGAAAGACTTCTTCATGAAATAGGACATCTCTGGATATGGAGATCTGTTTTGATGTAATATCATACAATATGTAACCTTTCATGCCTGGTGGATAACCAAGAAACACACAAACTCTAGATCTTGGTTGTAATTTGGTTATATGAGCATTGAGTGTTGATGCAAATACTAGATACCCAAACACCCTGAAATTAGAGTAGTCTGTTGAGTGTTTGTGTAGAATTTCATAAGGAGTATTATGTTTGATCAAATGAGAGGGTGGTCTATTGATAAGGTAGGCTGCAGTAAGGACACATTAATTCCAAAATTGAATTGGAACTCTGGATTGAAAGTATAGTGCTCGTGCAACATTGATGAGATGTTGATGTTTCCTTTCTACCACTGAATTTTGTTGTGGTCTCTCAACACATGAAAATTGATGTAACATGGCTCTATTATTGAAGAATTCAGTAAAGTTCAGCTCAGGTGCATTATCAGATCTGAAAACCTTGATTCTTTTATTAAACTGAGTAGATATCATGTTAAAGAACCTTGGAATAATAGTGCTAACATCAGACTTTTGCTTTAACATATAAATCCATGTAAAGCAAGTGCAATCATCCACCAAGGTGAGAAAATAATTGTGACCAGCATGAAAATGAACGTGATAAGGTCCCCAAACATCACAATGTACCAAGTCAAATGGAAACTGAGACATATGATTGTGAGAATCAAAAGATAATTGTCTTTGTTTTGCAAGGGGACAAATGTAACAAGGATCAACTTTATTCAATCTAGACACATCACAATTCAAACGGGGTTTCAAAGTATCTAAACGTCTGAAAGATGGATGGCTGAGCCTGCTATGCCATTTATGAGCTGAAACGGTATTTACATATGTTGCAGAGACAGAATTTAGATTGTTTTTATGCAGAACATAGAGATCTTCAAACTGATCATCCTCGCCAATCATCTTCTTGGTGCTGTGTTCCTGGATAGTGAAGCAATATGAAGAAAGTTGATTGTGAGATTTGATCCACAAGTGAGTGCACTCACAGATATCAAGTTAAACTTGAATTGAGGAACATATAGAGCATCCTTGAGAACAAGCATAGAATTCAGTCTAATATCACCATAGAAGTTCACTGGAATTTAAATATGATTTGGTAAGGTAACCTTCGAATTTTGAATAGGTTTCATAGAAACGAAAGCGTCTGCAGATGAACATATGTCATGTAGCATCGGAATCAGCTATCCAATATTGAGTACATGAAAAGATAGGACTTAATGAAATTGAGAAGCAAATACCTGCTGTATAAGTAGTGGTTGGATCATCAGTAGTTTTGACAAAAGAGTCAAATGATTGGATAGCATAGACACGAGTTGTTGGTATTGGTTGGAATTGAGATTTTGAACAAAGTTTCCACTATCATTTTGTTGTTCATTCTAATTTGACACCTGATTAACAACAATGTTGCTGCTGCTGTAGGCTGAGTTATCTTTATTTCTAACTTTGTAACCAGGTGGGTAACCATGAATCTTATAGCATTTATCAACCGTATGACCATGAAAGTTGCAATGGGTGCAGAAAAAGTCTCTCTTTCTTGTGACCTTTGTAGCCTCCATTGTTATAGTTATTTCAATTATCAGCATTACTGTAGTTCCCAGAATTAGGAATTCCAGGACATTTAGCAGTATCTAATTTAAAAGAAAAACACATACCTCCAATCGGATCTGAATTACAACCAGTTTGGCTAGTGATTTTCCTCAAATGTTCTTCTTGAGAGATTAAAGCAAAGACTTTATTTATAGATGGTAATGGATCCATGAGAAGTGATTGTCCACGAACTTATGAATAAGAACCATTTAATCCCATAAGAAAAGACATCACGTATTCCATCCGATAATGAGAACTGAAATTCTTCACACCACCACAAGTGCATTTGCCATTAGAACATACCGGCCTATAATTGCTTAATTCTTCCCATATAGTTTTCAGTTTTGTGAAGTATATGCTAACCGAGCTTTTTTTTTTTACGGACAATGCGATCAGCATAGCTCTACTCCAAGAGGTATAATTTTCTCCGGTGAGAGGCTGTGAAACCAGTACCAATCCAGGGCTATCGGAGTGATGAATGTAATTTGGATTCGAAGGTTCATCTAAGGTGGATTTACTCGAAGATGATCTTGATTCAGTATCCATGATAACGAAGAGGAAAAGAAAATAACACTCAACGTTTGATTGCAGCAGATCAAGCAATTGCTATGATACCATATCAATGTTTGCACAGAAAAGAAGAACTGATATTCATTTCATATCAAAACCGAACTCGAGTGATACAATAAAAGTATATAAATAGACTGACTTACCAAATTAGTAACATGACAACTCAACATTAACTACTTACTATGACAGCTTTATTACTAACTGACTTTAACTAATAGAATCATTAACAGAATTAGTCAACAGAATTTGTAAGATGAACTAATAAATGATTTATTCTTTCTTGTTCATTTCTGATGGTTTTTTATATTTCTTTATCTTTGATTCTTTTGTGTTTGTTTCATTGATTTTCATCACTAGAATTTAAGGGTACAAGTGAATATGCACTAGCTATGATAACTGATTATTAATCACCTTAATTGTAGTGTTTTCTGAATTTTGGCGTTATGGGAGTTCATTTAATTTCACTGCAATCTTTATAAGACCCTTTAAATTTTTCCCTATATTATATTGTTCGAAGATCTTTCTTTTGGCTATTAATCGTTGATCCTTTCGTTCTTCGATGCTCTTTGCTCGGTTCGAATCTGTGTTGAAATTTTATGAACGAGGGTAAATTTTTCACAGAAAGTATACTGTGACGCCTTGAAGGATCTTTATTCCTTGCCTTTTGTTGTGTACATTTCTTCGATTTCTCTATTTATATTTTTCTTCGGTCGATCTCTTCTTCGTGTTTAGTTTTTCTAATTTGCAGAGAGATTTTTTGTCATCTTCATCTTTTGCTTCTTATTCTGTGTGTTTGTTTCAGATTCTAGATAGTCAATTATTTATTTGTGTTGAGGGTTTACAAACTTCAAGCAACTTTTCCATATTCTTTTTCATCTCTTCTTTCTACTTCTATATGATTTTGCTGCTTTTTCCTTATTAGTGTTTTGATTTTTCCATTACCTTTTTTTGTGTTACAAGTTTACTAATTTACAATGACATTTGATGTTCAAGATTGAATATGTGTTGCTTGCAAGATTGAATATGTGTCAACAATTGTGTTGAAAATTCTGACATCGGTTCCATATGGTTTAATTAAACATATGGAATTCGTTCAACTAAAAAGTTCATTTGGCATGTGTCAAGTGTATAATTAAATATTTAATGAACTTTTATTCCTTTCTCTTTTGCCAACTTCTAGTGTAGTTGACATTAAATTAATACATTTGGGAGTATTGATCATCAAGATTCATTTCTGGCGTATACTACTACTTCATTAGCACCCTGAAATATAATTTTTACCTTTGTTGATTTCTTGTTAGTTTTACATGAGTATACATACTGGGAGTATAAACTTTATTGTGAACCAAAAATGAGAATGACATGAAAATAGTACTAAAAATATATCTCCATTTTTGTTTGTTCATAACGTATAGCATATTTTTTCTTCTTTTTTATTCAACTGTACAATTTATTTAGAAAATTGAAGATTGAAGGGTAAGCAGTCCTAAGTTCATGCTCTGTCCCTTACGTTTGGTTCTGAATGGACTTTTCTTTTCATATTTTTTACTATCTTCTAATATGTTATAGCACATTCATGAATGGCTACAAAATCACAATACAAGAGTCAAACTTCCACTTACGCAATGCAAAACAAGTGTGTGTATGAAGAATCAAATATAACATCTTACATTCACAAGTTAGTTCATGTCCCAACCCTTTGTAGTCAATTATGTCTTTTCTACACTCGTAGGATTCACACACTCCCAAACTTGCTTCTTCATTCGCTTTCCCAATGTGTAATTCTAAAGTTTAATTTCTTTGATCAGTTCATTACACCACTCTAGTTTGATTTAGTGTAACCAGTAACGTCAACAATTCATTCATGATATGATTCTCCCAATTATGAATGCTTCCACAATAATGAAACAAGGCAAGAAATAATTAATAAAAAAAATAAAAACCCAATTGAGTATATACCACATGATTCAAACCCACTAATTATATAGTCCCCTAACAATCAGTTTTTACTTGCACACTCGCATATAAGTTCTCTCTTTTTGATGTTTTCTTTTCAGCCCAATATTGACCTTACCCATGTTTATCTTCTTGACCCCTATAATGAGCTTTTAGTCAGCAACTTCTCGACTTTTGAATACCAAAGGATACCAGGTTTCAAGATACCCCTACGGACTTAGTAACTCGAGTAAAAAATGTACGACATAAGGGATAAACTCAATAAGTGCAATACTTATTTTCTATAAAAGAAAAGAAAAATTTACAGGGGTTAGATCCCTAGCATTGGTCATCACCAAGCTCATACTAAAAAGTCAAAGACACTCCACACAATTCTTTTGCACATGCATGGAATCACCACAATCTTAAATCATTTCTTTTACTAGCTAGAACACCCTAAATTATTATTATTATTATTAAAGGATGTTGTGAATCAAGAGTTAATGAATTAAGCACTCAAGTCATCTATTCAGCCTATACATATGAATCTTCATGTTCCTGTACGACGCTATACTCAATTATCGTGCATAAATATTGTACCGATTTGAATGGATAAGCACAAAATTCAACTAAAACATATGAGTCATCCATAGTCCGCAAATTAATACATGCTCTCAAGTATATTCATCATAGCCGACAAAACTATCTAACTCACACAAGCATGCAATTTTTTTTTAATTCACACGAAATCAAATAATATCACACACACAAACTACTAAACAAATGGAAACAATAATTAACCCTAATGATTCACCCCCAAACTTAAAACATACATTATCCCCAATGTAAAAAGAAATATAAAGAAGAGTTAGAACTTCACTGAAGAGATCAGTGGGAGTCATTGCAATCATCTTGGAGAGGTGGGTCCTGGTTAGCTGGATGATATAGGAACGTCGGCTGTGGAGGGAATGTCATGTGGGGATATGCAGAAGCCAACACCGAAAAGAACTCATTTTGATATTGATAGTGTGTATACATAGAGTTTTGTAAGTGTTGATAGTGATCCTTCATGGATACCTGCAATTGATCAAGTTGATGTTGGATCCCATCATGTCTCTATTTATTTCTCAATTCCAACTCGTCTTATCTCTGATTGAACTACAATTGCATAGCTTCCATTCGACCAATATTGTCCTCAGTCTGATTACTGACAGGTGGAGGTCGATGGAAGCGAGATGACTATGCCTATGTGTCCTGTGGCGGGGTACTAGCAAATACTTGCTTGTTAGTGAACTGCCAGAAGATCTTTTTAGTTAGGGTTGGTTTAGGATGAACTATCTCCTCTGTTGGGGTGTCATAATTCTCCCTTCTATACATAGAGCATAAATCAATTAAAGGTAGCCCAGACTAGTAGTAGTCGACCCTCGAAGTATGCATAAGAAGTTGGACTGAATGGCCGTTCCCACATCAACACCGAGGCCCCTCTGAATAGCATAGTTCACAATGCCTTCTCCTTTGTCACTTCACTAATACTGTTGTTGGGCAAAAGTTTAGCACATATGAAATAGTACCACGCTTTGTATTCAGGAAACATGCTTGCTGCCAAAAAATTAGTAACATCGATGCTGGATCGTTTCCATGTGGTGTTCGGGTGGGCCAACTCTCAAATTTTGTCTACAGGATCAATTACACTCCCTTACGCAGTTTAGAGAAGTCATCTTTATCTACATCAGGTAGTCTATATAACCTATTGATTGAGGTTCGATAAAAATGAATCCACTTTCTCTTGACATAAACTTTTAAATCCCTATGGTCCTTAGCATTGGCATAAATTTCACGTACCACTGGTATTAAGCCTGATTGTGGTTGTTTTGTAAACAACTCCCAATTACTATCCTTAATTTGCTTCCTCATATAAAGCTTTAGGATGTCAAAACCCTACTTCAAAATACAATTTTTGTAAACTAACATGTCATGATATATTTTCTCTGCTTCATCACTCATAAATTTACTGTGAATGGAGCTTGATGAAGAGACCGATGATTTTGATTTCTTTTTAGGTGGCATGGTACACTCCGAAAAGCAACAATAGCAATCAAATACAAGCAACTCAAAAATGTTCACAAAACTCACTACAAACTCCACAAAAGAGGATGAATTTCCAAAAATTACAATACTCACAACAAATTAATGTATCACTATCGACTCAAGCCCACAAAAATTTTGCAAATTTCACAATGCCAATGCAAGTAGGCGAAAGTATCAAATTAGCCACCAAAGGAGTTGAAGTTCTCTCAGGACTTTCAAAAAACACCTTGTAAACCCTTTTATAATTCAAACCCAAAATTTCCCCAAACTTCTTCAAAACCAACCCCTGATCATAAATTCAACCACAAAAAAATGCTAACTCACCACAACCAATCAATAACACACAATACTGTCTTTCCACCACATCAAACCACCAAGTGCAATTTTAACACAATTCAACACAATTTACACAAAAAGTTGAAGATACTTATCATACCATGTGTAGAAATCCCTCTAGGTTAAGGGTAGTGAAGGTGAATCTTTGACTTGGACAATAGGAGATTGTGAGAATAAAATATGTGTGAAGGAAAAAAATGAAGAAAGGTGGTGTGGAGGTGTGAGATAAAAGAACGTAAGGAGTTGGAGAAGAAGAGTTTGTGATGTTTGTATGAGATTTGTATGTGAAAGGAAGAAAGGAAGAGAAATAGAAGTAGGGTTTGAAAGGGATTTGGGGAAGAATGAATTGGAAAAATATAAAGAAAGGGGAAGGGAGATGTATTTATGAGAAGGTGGAGGTAAAAGAAAATAAAATTAAAAAAATCAGGGGGTCGCATGATATGGCACCACATCTCGAGGGGAAGGTGGGTTTTGTGGCACCGCGACACCTGGGACATGGCGTCACAGCGCTACAACTCTGTTGTGGTCGCTCCAATTTTTTTTTGGATTCACCATTGTTTGAGATGGTAGTTTTCCCAAACTTTGCACCTCTAGTTGACTGAGCTCGTTAGCTACTTGACCCATTTGATTCTGCAAATATTGAATGCTAGCCCTGGTCTCCTGTTGAAATTGCAAAGTGTTAGTGACAATGGATTTAACAATATCTTCTAAAGACATACCAGATTTAGAAGTTTGACCCTATTGTCAAGGAAGGTATGGCTGATTATATTGCTGAAAATTCTGTCGATTGTGATTCATATGTTGATTCACTTGTCGATTCCCATAGCTAAGATTTGGATAATCCATCCATCCTTGGTTGTACATGTTTGAAAAGGGATCATAATTCCTCTGTGATTGTCCAGGAAAGCTACCGACTACATTTACGTGTTCAACGGATTATTCTTGAAGTGTTGGGCACATATCAGTTGGATGGCCTACTAATGAACAAATTNAGGAAAGCTACCGACTACATTTACGTGTTCAACGGATTATTCTTGAAGTGTTGGGCACATATCAGTTGGATGGCCTACTAATGAACAAATTTTACATGATTTTGTTGTTTGCATAGTATCTACAACCATTTGACGAACAAAAGTAGTTAGACTCGCCAGTTGTTGTTCAACGGATGAAACATTTACCTTGTTAACATGTTTAGACGGGGTGTC
>CAIGRT010001443.1:0-11915 GCA_903798405.1 Fraxinus platypoda
TTTTCTCTCTTTTCATAACAGATATTTGATTGTTAAATCTATATTCGATTTATTGTGTTATAGGATATCCGATCAATTAAAGAAATCGGAAAAATAAAATCAATGTTGAAATTAGCTCTTTTTCCCCCAATTTTCTCATTTCTTAAACGAGTTTAATAATTATAAAATTTTCACCTTATTTAACTTTTAGCTAATTGGATTAAAATGCACAAAAAGTTATTTACTCATTTATTAACTCACTTATTTATAGAGGTTATCTCCAAATATTTTGTTATAAACTTTTGTTGTGGGATGAGAATCAATTTAGTTTGGCTGTAGTACATTGTTGATTTGACTGTAATGTATTATACATTTGATTTGATTGTAATGTATGATACTATTACATAAATAGTTATTTATAATTTATAAAATTAATTATTTTCCCTATATTTTACTAATTAATAAAAATTTAAAATTCTCCAAATATTTCAATAGCACTATCATATTATATATTGTTTATCGAATATATTTATTTTATTAAACTCTTAAAACTGCATTTGGTACTATAATTTTTATGTATTATTAAATAATTTTTAGATTAATTAAAAATTTAAAATAATATTAAAATAAGAAAATACATTTTTATGTTTTTTTATGCCTAGCTTCGTCTAGACTCGTCAGTCCGAAACCTCCACACCTCGCAACGCATTACACTTTTTGGAACACTATGTAAACGTAGATTGACTTTCTTATTTTTTTTAATTTTTTTATGTTTTGAATTTGATGTCTTTTTTATTCTAAATTTATTTATTTTAGAGACAAATAACATTCCATAAAAGTACTTTACCGACTCAACTATTTATAAAAAATCGGATCGGGTTGTTATCGTATCGGATTGACTTATATCCATATTTGATCCATTTAGTTAACAAATTATCGGATTCGGATCTTAATCGGGTTATCGGATCGAAACCTTAAATCCATTTAGTCTTTTTATTATTGTGCTGTATTAGCTAACAGTTTTTGCTTTCCCCAGAAAATCCAACTAGAGGAGATAAATTGGCAAAACTTTCCCGTCGTCATATGCATCATCTGCAATCAAGCTATATCAAGGAACCTGAGGCATATGGTGATGCAAATAATGGGCACAAACAATCAGCACATGGAGAAGAAGCAAGGAAGGGAGTAAACACTCTTGATATTGCCTTACCAGACAAGGTGCTGCATTGTTATGTTTATTATATTATCTACCTTCAAAGCATTCTTCACTTCTTTTTTCTCCCTAAAAAATCATTTGGCTTTTAATTCGTGTGTGAGGCACGGTATTCATGGATCATAGGATCATCCCAAGTCCCAAAAGGTTCATGGATGACTTTTGCATTCCCCAGGTTGAATTTGACCAGTTTTGTCAAAGATAAATATAAATGAATAATACTACTTTTTCAAGTGTAGACAATCTTCTGATCAAAACTTGAAGTAATTCTTCCAAGACGGTAGGATTTTAGCCGAATTTCATGGTTTGGAGATTAAACATGCAGAAGTTACTTTCTCTGCCATTATGCTTGTTTCGTTGGCAAAAAAGGGATTCCTGGGTATAAGGAATATGGAGGGTTAGGATCACGAGAATTGAGGGAAAATGAAGGGCTAGGTTTTCATATTTTGGTAGATTTGGATTTAGTAACATTATTTTAAGAGTTTTCTTAGCCTATCTATCGAACTCTCGATCATTGAGTAAATTTGGAGTTCAAGTCGTGGATTAGGTGCAAGTTGTTCTGGTGAAGGACTGTTTCCATGGTCACCAATGTAATAAATTGGCAGCTTGATCTCTGTGGAAGTAATTGGGAATATTAAATTGAATGCTTATTGTTTGAAGCTTATGAGTCACATTAATTCAACAAACTTTAATGCCAAACACCTTATTCAGTATCATGACAAACTGTCATGAGATTCAGCTGGTTATTTATGGACGAGTCTTCTGCATCATGGGTAGAATGATGTATTGCACAAAGAGTGAGAATTTAGGAATTATGGTCTGATGCTGACAAAGAACATTAGAAATTGAGCATTCGGGACCTGGGGTCTGAAGGAATATAGGGGCGATGGGCAGTAATTGCCACCACCTCAAATGTTTGTTATGAGGACTCTCACAAAAAGAGGAAGTTCTAGACCTATTGGACAGAGAAGTTACATCAGAAGCTTTACTGAAAAAAAAAAGGTAAATCAACAGAAATGGCGATACTGTTGTCTGGGTATTGCAAACTTCGTTTTGATACGAAAAACCTATATAACAGGTCCTGATGGACACGTGATCTCGAGCAAAGGCCTGCATGTTACTTTGCAAAGCTTATTGAGGAAGGGGAGGACATATAATTTCCTCTATAGAGAAAAATCTCCAAGTGTGCAAATCTTGTTGTCTATTCAACTGAACAAGGCGATATACCACTTTATGACATACTTGTTAACTTATTTTTCTTTTAATATTCTGAAACCACTTTGTAAAATTTGTGTTTTTTCCCATCTCTGTATTGTGATTTTCTTTTTGAAACCAGTAATTCATTTTGTCAGTGGTATAAGCACGTCACTCCCTGTATAAATTGTTTTGCATGCTAAAAATGTGCAGTCCAAGGTATCTGAATCAGGCCTTCCACTGCCGCCAACGGGCATGGCTGCTCATGCTGTTGATGAAGATGCGGAAGTTGTTGAAATGGAGGAAAAGGCCCATGTGGTTGCAGCTGCTTCTACTGGAACCGGGACAGAAGTTGCATTTAAGATCCCGTGCTTACCGTTTATGCTGCCACCGCCACCACCTCTGATCCCGCAGATTGTTTATATACAGGTTAATTTTAATTCAAAACATCAATGCGTAATAAGATATATACCCCACCTATACTTTTATACATGTAAAAATGCTGTTGGTGACCTAACATAGTGAAGTTTCTTTTTTAGTCAGCCCCATTTTTATTTTACCAAATTGTTTTAGTTACTCCACCGAGATCATTGCCATTAGTATTTTTTTAACAGTGGGTCCTACGTGAATGACGGCTTGATGACATTGCAGCCATGTTAAATTCATACGTTTGCAAGCAACAATGAAAAAAATTGAATCTAAATGTTGGTCCATTGGTAAAAGTGTTTCTGAAATGAAGTTGACCCTTCTTAGTGTTAAATTGTGTTTTTCAATCCTAAAATTTTAGTTGGAAATACAACTTTCACAAGTGAATTGCGATTGCTGATTTGGCTTGTGAGCATGTGAATTCAACCTTAAGGGGCTGCCACATCATTAACCCATCATTCATGTAAGATTGACTTGTTAAAATGACAAAAAGGAGTGCCACCGGTGATGTAACCCAAACAAATTGGTAATTTTGCTTACTAATTTGGCACATAACTAAGATGAGTGACTACATGGTTATACATTAGGTGTCCAACGGTGTTTTTTGACCCTTTATGTACACATTTTCCAGTATATTCTTTTTGAAGATCTGTCTAAAATCAATTCTCGTAGTGTTTCATTTGGTTGATAATGTCAATGGAAATGCATGCAAGACAATTGTGTTATGGATATACCTTAAAATACATAATGAGTAAAAGTTATAGGTGAATCTATGTGGAATGTGATGCTTGATATGCGATCTCTCTTTTAAGATTGATTTCTTAAGCTGCTGTAGAATTTGATCTGAGATGAGCAAATTGTTTTAATTGCAGTACAAGGGAGATGATGAGAATGTAGATATCGATGGACCTGATGAGGAGATGGTAGAAGTGGATATTGTTTGATGTTCATTGTTATGCATTTTTATACAATCAAATGTATATTTTTGGTAATAAGTAGAACTAGGTATTTCAGTCTATATAAAGAGCTACAGGGACAGAGAGATGTCTTGTCTTATCAGCACATCAAGTTTCATGTAGTCGTTTATTATGTCATTTATATATCGTACTAGTTTGTATTCAAATGAAAATTACACTTTAATGCTTACATTTTAGCTTATGATGTTGGCGGTGGCACTTCGGGAGAAACATTTTTACAGCATGCAATTGGTAGATTATTGGATAAGACAACAGCCGGAGTGAAAATCTCAGAGAGAAATGCAGAGGCCTTACACACTGACCATGAACAACGGCAGGGTGTCATGTATCAAGCTGTGGTTTGAACTTTGCCTTTTAATGCTAAGTAGTTATACTGAAATTTATTAGTCTGTTAGATAACTCTGCTTCTAAGAGCCAAGTTACTTGGATTTCTTTAGGTATTTCGGAGTTGTACCCTTGTAGAATTTCCCCAGTTACGCGTTTACTATGACAAATGTTCATAGAAGAAGAGCGCAGCTGAGCCAGAGTGCTCACCCGGCGTATGTTTCAGGGTGCACTCGTCAAGGTACAATTAGTTCTACCAATCTTAACTAGAAAAAAACTGGGTTTCATTTCTACAATTCCATCCTAATAGACAATTCAATTCTCTCACTATGCATTAATTTGCAAATGTCTTTGGCTTGAAATTCTTAGCCATAGTTTGTTGATTCTGAGCTCATTAAAGTTGGATACAATCGAGCTAAATCTAAATGGTTCTAGAATTGGTCTAGTTTTCCCAAGGCGCATGAGTAATCAAAGTTCGAACCTTATCCCAGATTGGCGGGTTTGGCTAATCCAGGCCTTTGACCCAGAAAAATCACGTTATGCATAGGAGAAATTGGATGTAAATGACAAAAATAGGGAAGATATTGGTCGTTAAAGAAGCAACCTATGTTAGAATGCACAAATACTGCTTGTTAACAAATGCAAGTAGGTTCAATACACATGGACAACTCGAGAATCATTTTGTAAAAATGTTAAGAATCCAAACACCAGAAAAAAACATTTCATCAATGTATCTACCCTGCAGAATGTTTCGAGTTTTTGCATAGGCTGTCAAAATTTCATTAACTAAGATCAGATGAGGGAGCTAATTAGCTAAAGATCCTTGATTCTTAAATAAACCTTAAACCTCGAAAATCTATGGGTAAAACAAATATCTTACTATACACCATCTCCTTAATAGCTGTGAAAGGTTGTCTTGTTCGTGGATCTGTGTAAGTATAGATCCAATTCTCGTCTATGATCCCTCTTCAGAACATCGGGGGCATTTACATCTGAAACCATAATCTTCAAGTAAAGCCTGTCTCTCTTCATAGGGAAGGTCCTCGTCTATGTATGATATTGTTATCTGTCAATAAAACAAACGCTTGAAATACCAAAATACGAGAGGCGTCATTTTGATCATAAAACTTCTCAGACAAGATGGCATAGAAATTCATACAATCATGTCTGATATTTTGAAAATGACTAATTACCTCTTCTCCTTTGGAAATTGGTTTAAGAGCAATTATAGTTGCTTGGCCATCCCGGTCCTAATCAAACAAGAACACAACCATAATCATCCTAGTAAAGGACACCTATGTGGCCTAAAGAACCCAACAAAATAATGAGTGAGTAAAAGAAAAGACGACGAAGAATTCTCACAAACATACCTCTTCTCGTTTAAATGCTTTAGCATTAGGAATACAAGAATGATTCATACAACTCTGCAGAGGGAAAAAGGCAGTACCTGATGCAATAAATAGGCAGTCAAGTTAATACTCTGTTGCTTCCACAACAGGCAGACCCGAAGATAAGACCACTTTGGGTGGGGATGGGAGGTATTCACCAAGGAGCCAATTATTAAAAAAGCATAACATACACCACAATATTTTCAAAAAATAAGAAATATGAATAAGAAAATTCATGCTAAAAGATTGCATGAGATGCTTAGAAACATTTGTAAACAATTTGCAACATATTTTGAGAAACAAAAAATGCATTAATACCAAAAAGATAAATAAATAAATGAAAATTGAACTGCAAGTATTCATTGACAAGGTAGCAATCAAATTAATCTCCGAGTATTCATTAAAACTGACAAGTTCAGTACTGATTTAAATTTTCATTTTATTTCACAAAGCGGTTCAATTTTCAACATGTAATCAAGAAGCATCCACTGTAAGTTTATACAAAGATGCTTACCTTGACAACAAATTGAATAGTCATCGCCAAGAGCATCAAGGACAGGTTTTGTAATTTTCTCAGCCTCTTTCTGCCATGAATTTAACAAAAAAAATAAAAAATAAATAAAAATTGAGGTTATAATTTTGATGTGACAGCCCTGAAATGTCCAAGGATATGCTAACCTTTTCTGAGAGTGGAAGATCATCAATATACAAGAAGTAATCCTCCACTGGAGATGCTACGACCAAATCACTATCACATGGAAGAGTTTGGGTTACCATGCAAATGCCATAAGAATGATTAATCTTCATACAAATAACGTTTTTAACTGCATTAAATTAGAGTATAAGGCTTAGAACGACAAACTTACAGGTTATTAAGCTCAAACATGCCAATGATATGACCATAGATTTCAAGTGAAAATACTTCGGAAAAGTTAAGGACATCAATTTATGAACCAAAACACACACATCTGGTTTAAAAAAAAGGGTTGCTACCAATTCAGCACTGGTTAGGATACATGGCTCATATTCCTTGTCATACATGGCTTCCTTCAGGATCTCCAGTGACTGAAAAATGCAAAACGAGCCATTAGATTCAAAATATATGATAAAAAACAAACGTAGAAAGCAACAGATATTTAAGCCCCTGTTTGGCTCCAATATGTTAAAAATAAAATTTCCCTAAATTTATTTTCAACCACAAATTTCATGTGACCTACAACTTTTATTAACTTTTCAACCACATTTCATCAACTTTTATTAAAATCTACTAAAAATATGATTTTTAGCCAAACCAAACAGGGGCTAAGTAAGATATATTGTTCCCTTGCTTCATCTCTCAAAATAAACAATCCAAAGTAATGCTACATTTCACTGACTTTACCATGGGTTTATAGATTTAAAAGTGCACCTCTGTATTTTCAGCCCATACAGCATATATTTTCAACTTCTCAGAACACTATAACAATTGAGAATTGCATTTTCTCATCAGAAGAGAGGGACCCCGCTGAACGGGGGAGTTGCAATCTTCCATTCATCAGCAAATCTTTTGCTTCTAAGTGTTCCTCACAGACTGTATAAACTCATGAAGACGTATGAGAATTTTTAACTGTGCGTGTCATTTTAGCAAAATTTTTTATTATTATTTTTAGTAATTTTTACTCTTATTACAAACTCAGAAGTTCCATGAGAATTCTTAATTCCTCATGGTGGGTAGAAGCGTAGGTTGTGAGTTTATTGGTGATGAACTTAGTTCAAATTTGAGGTGACAGCAGCGCAGTGGTTCAACATTGGTGCGTATGTTTGTGGCAGCGAAAGGGTAGTGTTGCTTGTTGAGATGGTCCATTGTAGGCTAAAAAAATTGATCAGGTTTATAGATCACTTGCTGTAGGAAAAATCCCTGTGATCCCAGATTCTGGTTTCCAAATATTGAAGGATGGTTCAATGGGGGATTGACGGGTTCATATCCTGGTTGCCAGTGATGGATTTTGTTGGTGGGTTCTGAAGTTTTTCATGGTACATTTGCAGTGAGTTTTGAAGGTGGCACTTTCGTCTTTACTGGAGTGAGAGCGAGGAGCAAGTCTTGATCCCATTTTTGTGGAGGATAAAAAAGATCACAAGTTTTTTCTACACTTGGCTAAAAAAATTGTGCCCAGTCTAGGCTACCAATTTAGGTCAGAAGGTTCAAATTAATGTAACAATGCTTGAACATGAGTAAAGATACTGGAATCGGGTTCTAACTCCATCTTTTATGGAGCAATTCCAATGAACTTTCCCATGCAGCAGATAAGGACACATCATTAAACAAATACAGAATTTCCTCCGGAATAAACATTTGCTGCCATGAGAAAATTAGTAGCTGTGACAGTTGAATGCAATGAGAATGAGATACGACTTCAACAAGAGTCTGTAAGGAGAGTTGCTGACTGCTACAAGTGCCATTCAAATTGATTACTTAGATACACGCAATAAGATGTGTACCAGATGACTATGATTGAATTAGAACCCCCATATAAATTAAAAATATGTACATTGTACCCAAATATCAATTTGGACAAAACTCAGTTGAATCTTGTTCGACTAGTCAGAAAATGGTAAAGAGCCCTGTGCTTGTTTTGTTTATTATAATAGAGGTGTTTGGTTGGGTAGGCTGAAGATGAGGTATAGAGAAAGAAGTTTTGGGCTCAATCCCTTGAACATTACTAGGCATTTCAAGAATTAGAGCTTGAAGAACATTTCGGCAAAGAGACTACCCTAGTCCGCCAAGATATTGACTTTAATGTAATATCTTCTCCTGGTATAGGGGTGTTCCCATTATTTTACAATTTTGCATCATTTCAGAATCTATCTATCTATCTATCTATATATATATATATAATCTTTACCGGTATTGCTTTCCTCATCAATTCTGACGATGGAAGGATGGATGATGCGTCTTTGTCTGGAGGCAGCTACTTGGGGGTCATTTCTTCATTACTTTATAAATACTAATAGCAGCCAGTGAGTAGGATAATAATCTATGGGAAAAGAGAACTTATTCCAGTAATTTATAACCCTTTATGAATGTCAGACATTTTTAAAAGTCTTGTTTTTGCTGGAAAACGGGACAATCTTATCTGCCTTTCAGCCAGATTTAGTCACACTTGCGATAGAAGATTTCTAAACCTCAGGCAAACCAATATGTTAATCAGGGCCACAACATGGTGACAAATGTCAGACATGCTAAAATGATTCGAGTAGCTGAAGAGAGGAATAAAAAGTTTCAAGAGATAATTCATGGCCAAAAGAAGCAATTAATAATGTATCCAAAAAGACAAGAAAGTTAGTTCCAGCAATATGGAAGACGTGGCAAGTAACATCCTAAAAGCACAAGCAGATGTCACTCAATTTAGAGGCAAATCTAAGTCTTATTCTTCAACCATTAACTGATGGAAAAGAGTATTAAAGCTACCTGGAAAATCATTCTCAAATGATATCAGCCATATGTAATTTTAGAATCCCACATGCTTGGGAAAAGCTAATAGTAATAGCAAACATCAGGCAGCAATTTTTTTTATTTTTTAAAGAAAAACTGTGAAGAGTTCATTGGACCCTAGGGTTAACACTCATGGCCAGAAAGCATTGATCTTAAATCCCAGCGGATATCGAGGAATATTTTATGAAATTCCTATGATGTAGATCGCTGTAATAACACTAGAAGTAAACAAATGAGAAATAGAGGCTTAGAAAGTACACTGTGATTATTATGTGGAAGGAAATGATAGAAGTGCCTGATTTTCATGGAAAGATGAGTCCAGAAAATTTCGTCGATTGGTTATCTAGTATGGATCATTTATTTGCTTGGCATAAATTGACTGAATGAAGAGAAGTGAAGTAGTGCAAAACTGGAAGTGCAGAAAATAAATTGTGGGTTAGAATTTTAGAGACAGACAGCAAATGCGGAAGAGGTGAACTGTAAACAAGAAAGGAAATGCAAATTCTTTTGGAAAAAAACAGATTTCTTCACATGGATTACCAACAAAAATTTTCTTTTTTCTGTCTGCTTCAAAATGATGGATCGAACTTTCACTTAAGCCAAGCAGATCACTGTGTTGGTTTTTTTTTTTTTTTTTAAATTTGGTTAACATGAGCATACTATAACAAAAGGAATGATCCAATAATATATAATTTCCTAACATATTCTTATTTAAGATGAATCTATTTGGAGGATTACCGTGAATGCCAAGTCCCTTATTTGCATTCTGAACATAGCTTCATCACAAGAATCAACATCTTCTGGCAGAGCAATGCAGTCCCACCACCTAAGACAAATTTAAATGTATTTAAAGTGTATTTCATATCATTGGAGCAGTATCCTTATGCAGAGTAAGTGTGACTTCATGATTATTGATGGAGTTACCATTCTAGAATTATTTTTATTTTTATTATTATTATTATTATTTTTTTTTTTTTTGCAGAATGATTTTCACATCAGAAATAAGATGTTGCAACACTAATTTAAAATAACTATAACGTGTAAATAAAAATTAAATTTTAAACTATTGGGAAAAAAAAATGAATGCTATTTATTCCAAAAAAATTATCTAAATAATAAATTTTAAAATTAAATTAAAACATTATATTCTAAGTTTAAGTATGTTCTTTTCAGTTTTCAGTGATTTGATATTTTAACTTACTTTTCAGTCATTTGACATTTTAGCCTTATTTATAAGTAACCCTAAAAATGAAACTACAATTGTAATTAACTAGACATACATAGTTAAAAAAGTACTACTATGGATATAAGTTAACCAATTTACCAAACAGTCAAAAAAATACTACTAATTATAAGAAAAAAAAGTAAAGTACTTATGAGTCATTATTTTCAGCTCAGTAAAAAATTCTAAATAAACTTCTGATCAAACATTTAAAACATATCAAAAACATCCATTCTGTAACTTCTGTTGGATAAGAAAAAATATTTTAAGCACATTATTGCATTATGTTTATGGAAACATGTTCTCTCCATTTTACGAGTAATGGTATGTCTTGCAAGTTTGGCAAATATATGTTAAAGACCGAGTACTAGTATGTTCATGAGATGTCAATCAAGCATTTAGAAAATCTGAAAGCCTCTAATAATGGAAACTAAATAAATGGCCATATTAAGCAAATCCAGATTCCAGTAGACTGAAGCAAAAGAAACTATGGTTGTTTGTATGTTGTGTCCTTTAAAATTTTAAAATAACTACAATGAAATATTATTATTTTTAATAACTCTAATGCTTCTAACTTTGGCAAGACAAGATTCTGTAACTAAAAGAAGCAAAAGAGAAATCTTTCAGCTAAAAATTTTGAATTACCTTCTCTTGTATCCCATAGATACAGGCTTCCATGCTTCTAACAGCATTGGAAAACCATAATTGGTATATAGATTTATAGCATCTTGTTTCTCAGGATTTTCAAACTGAGCGACTTTCAGTTTCCTGTATCTCAGAATGGTAAATGAAATAACCTGAAAATGGAACCCCAATATTTGATGTTATACCAATAAAGATAACCTCCATGGCTGATGACAATTCTATCTTTAGTTACGATTCTAATTGCATAAAATGGAAGAAAACTAATTTATGCACCAAAACTCTCTTTTTCCCTTCAAAATGATCAATTAGCCGCTTGATGCTCTTTTGCATTTCATACATGTTTTACTCTCCCATAAAAATAACAAGGACTTTGCTTGGTGTACATAATTATTGTACATAGGGGTGTTCATAACCCTCACATGGAGTGGAGCCCACATTTTTGTGGACCCCACCCCATGTGAGGGTTATGTACACTCTTTTGTACAATAATTATATACACTTAGCATTTTTCAAAAAACAATCCCCCATTACAATCAGCCTCGTAAAAAAATTGGCTTAATCAAGTCCAAATGATAATTTTCCCAAACGTCACAAGATAATTTTCTGACATATAAACAGTTCACTTTGCTTCTTTATCCATGAGTGATTCATGTGCTACATGATTTTCTTTATTTTTTCAAGATTAAGCAGGGAATTCGTATTAGCTTTCTTTCAGGTGTTGGTTAGGTGGAGGAGCAAAAGCAAATGTCAAAAGGCCAAAGAATGTCATAAATTCTAGATAAATAAATTTAAGGGGAGATAGATTCTTCTAACTGCACGATCACCTAACAATAAAAAGAGAAAATTTGTTGCAATACAATACCAAAAGCCACTTAAATGATGATTAATCCATTTAGCAATCAAGATGTCATTTGTTTTACTTTTCAATTCAATCCGCCCAAGCACAGAATGTCTATGATGCTCATCTTTATGTCACGAGTGAATTGCCTATTTAGTCACTAAACTTTCAGTCATGCTTTCAAGGGGTCACTGAACTTTCAAAATCACCTGAATCATCACTGAACTTTGCAAAATG
>CAIGRT010001457.1:0-11166 GCA_903798405.1 Fraxinus platypoda
TTTTCTGAAATTTGGGGCGTTACACTTGTTTTCTATTAGGTGAAATCGTGATATATACTAGTGCATTTCTATTCTTTGAATTTCATTCTTAATATGTTTCAAATCATCTTGCACAATTAAATAAAAAATAGGCACACACAACGAATGTGAAACAAATAACCACCGAAATCGGGCTGTAGTACCCCCATAAATTTATCGATAAGTGCATTATTAACACTAGTGTTGTCGAATGTAAAAGAACGAATTTTACTCTTGCTATGATATTCTCTAATAATGTTCATAATAGTGTTATATATATTGTTAANTGTCGAATGTAAATGAACGAAATTTACTCTCGCAATGATATTCTCTAATAATGTTCATAATAGTGTTATATATATTGTTAACGTTGTGAGGGAACTCAAACATTTTAAAAACAATAATTTTTTTATGTATACACCAAAGTGGGTCTATAGAGTGTGCTCTTGTAGCTATATAACCTTTTTTTTTTATTAATTCATTCCCATATATCAGAAGTTAAAGATATAACACTCTCATATTTTTACAAATCGGTAATTAATTGTTTCTTTGTATGAAGGAAATATTCTATTGTATTTCAATGAAGAGTGTTTTGACTTATCCCAATATATTTCGGTTGAAGATATTCTCTCACGTACGGGATGAAATATTGGTTGTCCGCTATTGTTAGAGGCAACTTAACAGTGGCAACAAACTTCACCATTCCCGTTCGAGCTTTCTCCTCTGAATATATCCACGTGGAAAGTGGCGAAGAAGTAGAACCGACGCCTGGACTACCAAATTGTAGTTGCGTTTGATCGGCAGCAAAAAGTCCATGTTTGGCCCACATGTTTGGTAGTAATGATTGAGATAGGTGGTACCAATACCTTTTTGCCATGACAATCGTTGTTGACAGTTTTTACATACTGCTTTAGACTCTGCAACTCCATCGACCCACTTCTCATTGGAATCAATTTAAAGTGATCCCAACATTTTGCTTTTTTTTTTTTTCCCTTTCACTATCCTCTTGCATCGGGAATATCTAATTCCCGTTCCGCTTCGGGAATATCAACATCATCCAAATCAATTTGATTACTACTCCCATGAGCATCGAAATCTGGAATATTTTTGAAAATGGGTACTTCGTTCAGATCGAAAAATTCATTCCGAATTTGACTTTGCGACGTCATAGGTGATTCGCCTCCAATACCGAACAAGTACTCAACAAATGAGTGTGAATCCATTTATGAATTGTAATGAAATGTATAATAAGTAATTAAGTAAGTAAATGAAGAGTAGGAAAGAAATCAAGAATTGAAAGAAAGTTGATTTGTTAGATTGTAAATGTAAATTTGTAGTGTGATAATTTGAATAATTGAAATTGAAGGCAGAAATGAAAATGTAGTAGATTGTAGAATGTGGAAGAGAGTGAGAATTGTTGAAATGTTGTGTGAAAAAAATTTGAAAATGTGTTGTAGTATTTATAGAGTAAAAAATGAAGGAAAAAAAAATAATAAAGTGGCCAAAAGGGCCACTTTCATAGTTCAATGACCGTTGCAAACGAGCAAGTTTATTAATAGCTCGGCTCGGCTAAGCTCGTCATTTAACGAGTTCGAGCAGCCCACAAACCCCGTTTCCATGAGCCTATCGACTTGACACCACTAATTTAACTTGAATTCAGTCCACTTAGTCAAATTCAGAGTAGTACAAAATAGGGAGGAATAATGAATTTTTACATATTCATGGCATTCAATTTTCAGTTGCTCGAAATGAGTTGGTTGAGATGATGATCCTAAAACGGACAAGTTTATTGACTCAAATTTTATTTATTCTTTTTTTATATAAAATAACGAAAATTTATTTTTATTTTTTGTTGCACTAAAAATTTCGTTTTTGTATTTTTTTAAAAGAAGCCATTGTGTCTTATATTATTGGCCTTAAAAATTTGAAATATAGGCCTTTTAAAGGAAAATTCCCCTTCTGCTATTGTTAAACCCTAATTTCAATAATGATGACGATGAACAATCAGAATCAATTAGTTCAATCTAGTCCCGACTGAACGGAAAATGCTTGCTTCTATTCCCTATTTCAGTTGCTCGAAATGAGTTGGTTGAGATGATGATCCTAAAACGGACAAGTTTATTGACTCAAATTTTATTTATTCTTTTTTTATATAAAATAACGAAAATTTATTTTTATTTTTTGTTGCACTAAAAATTTCGTTTTTGTATTTTTTTAAAAGAAGCCATTGTGTCTTATATTATTGGCCTTAAAAATTTGAAATATAGGCCTTTTAAAGGAAAATTCCCCTTCTGCTATTGTTAAACCCTAATTTCAATAATGATGACGATGAACAATCAGAATCAATTAGTTCAATCTAGTCCCGACTGAACGGAAAATGCTTGCTTCTATTCCCTTCCAATGATTAATTTTTTTAATATTTACAACAATGCTATATTAATTCAACTAATAACAAGTTCAATTTTAGCTCTTACAAAATAACGCAGTTCAATCTCGTGATATCTATTGCGCCTCTCTTTATTGAGTTCTTCATAGATTTGACTGTTAAAATCACGGGAAGAGGAAAATAGTGAGCTCATAATAATGAAGAGAGGCGCACCCGAGCTTTCAATTTGATTTCTCCAGAACGACAAAAAGGGCACTTCAGTAGAATAAAAGATTAATGGTAAGATTGAGGTCAATTTAATTAAATTAGGCTTGGGATGGAAATTAGAAATAGGAAAAATCATATTTTGGTTTTGGGCTAAATTATTTAGTTAGCAAATTTATTTAGAAAAAAGTAAAATAATTTGGCTTATTTAAGATAAATAAATTAGGAATATTCGGTTCTTCGATTTTTGGTCTAAAATCGAGAATCGAACAAACCCGTCTGTTCTCAATTCAGATACTCGTTCGAGTATTTAACTTTAGAAGAATCGTTCGGTTCGATTTGGTTCGGGTTTGGTTCGATTCAGTCGGTTCGGTTCGAGAGTTTTGTCTAGCCATACTTAAACAATAGTTGATATATTGAGCCAGTCAATCGTTGACTGAGGCTATGGCGTATGCGGTATGTCAAACATGAATCCTTTTTTTTTTTTTGCTTAGCAGGATATTGTGGCTAATTAGTTAACTCAACGAATAAAATCTATCTTACACGTTTAAGTTTGCTTGTTAGTCTAGGTATGGCAAGAATTAACACTGATATTGAGGCTGCATCGGGCTTTCTTTAAATTAATTTGTTCCACATAACAATAGTATTTTAGAATGTAAAAGAAGTCACTTAACATGGTTTCTTAAACCCCATGCTTTTCCGCTCGTGGAGTCCCTCTAGACCTTAAGAGCTCCGAACCTTGTCATCAAAATGGTACTCAAAGCCATCACTATCCCAAAAGAGAGCACAATGTAGGTGGCCCTCCCCTTTTTAGTTACTTTTTGTACTAATGTTTGTCCAAGTAGTGAGGCGCCAAAACAAATGACTGCAATGACAAGGGCAACTATAGTGATTGGCATAAGGAAATATATCAGATCTAGTTGAGAAAAGAAATTTAGGGGTCAAAAGCATATTTGACCAATAAGTAAAATACAAAAGATGAATCGATGAAGAATTTACTAGAGGTTCTATTTGAAAAGAATTGTACTTATAAGCATACCATCACCAATCCCAAAAACTTCGATCGAAACCCCTGGCTAATAGTGCCATTGTTGGGAAGATGAGCATATCTACCAATCAATTTCTTGTTTAACCTTCAGTTTCCTTATTCAAGAAACATATTCAATTAGAGTCCTGAATAGACAAGATACAAAATTACAAATCGATGCCTGAACACAAACATTCATTCTATGGCAATTACCTGATACGTGTTAGTAGTAATCTCAAGGTGTCTCCTACTTCAGACTGTCCATGTAGTTAAAATTATTGCAAAAAGAATTTGAATTGATAAGATAATCCAGTATGTCACTACGCAAGCCTTTATAAGAATAATGCCTAGTACAGTTTGAAGTGTTTGAAGAATAAACATGCATTCCACCTATTTAATTTAGTTTCATGAATTTAGAAGTTTGAGATACATGTATTGATAATTTAATATGTACCTAGTTAAGTGTGGTTCATGTATGCATGTATTGGTAATTAATATGTACTTAGTAAAGTATGCATGCAGTGAAATTTAAATTGAGTGGATGAACTTATGTGATAGGATGTCCTATAAGCACCTATGTAATCTTGAGTTGAAGACAAGTCCACAATTGAATAGAAAATCATTTCCTCCTCATTGAGTTTTTCCTCCTCCGAAGTCCACTTCTATGTCCCACAAAGATGTATCAGAGCCCCAATACTAGAAACAATGGCAAATAGCTACATGATCCCCTTCCAAGTTCCAAAACTGTCCAAAGAGAAGTTCGATAATTTGTGCATCCGTATGAAGTCACTACTTGGTGCACATGATGCATGGGACATTGTGGAAATGGTTATGAGGCTCCACCGATATAGCTGCTCTCACTCAAGCACAATTTTTTTTTTTACAAAGCACTAAGAAAAAGGATCAAAAGGCTGTTTCTCTTATTCATCAAGCACTGGATGAAGCCATCTTTGAGAAGGTTTCTAATGCTACTACAACAAATCAATTATGGATATGCTTCAAGTTGCATGCAAATGAAAAAGAAGGCAAAGAAAGTTTGCCTTCAAAATCTACGAGGTGAATTTGAAGTTATTCAAATGAAGGAATTATAAAAGGTGTCGGATTATGTCTCAAGAGTCATGACAGTTGCAAACCAAATGAAGAGGCTTGGTGAAGATGTGACTGATTTAAGGGTGAACGAAAAATTCCTTGGATCAGTTAGTAAGAAATTTGATCATGTGGTGACTGCCATTGAAGAATCGAAAGAATTGGAAAACATGACAATTGATTAATTAAGCGGATCATTGTAAGCATAATGAAGAGAAGCTTAATAGAAAATGAAGGAGACCATGGAGCATGTTTACGATCAATGCTCACTTTGAAAGACAAGGAAGATAAGGGAAATATAAGCTACAGAGGATGGGTCGTGGAAGAGGGAGTTGCCGAGATTTTGGAATGAGGAAGAAGTAATCATATTTCATTTTAAAATGGAGATGTAAGTTATCAATCAAACTCAACAAGAGTACGTGACAAAGGAGGAGCAAGACCATATCAGAAGAGTTATGACAAGTTACAACTTAAATGTTGTACTTGTCATGAATTTGGACATTATTCATGGGAATGTAAAAGTGGTGATGGTGTGAAAGCTAGCATTTCTCATGAAGAAAATATAGAAAATATTGAAGAGGTGGAGTCTACTATTTTGATAGCTTGTAAAGACTTGCAGCAAGGAGAAAAGCATTCTTGGTACCTTGATACTGGAGCTAATAATCACATGTGTGGGAACAAAGACTTGTTCGTAGAGCTTGATGAGAAAGTTGGTGGCAATATTACAATCGGGGATTCCTCCAAAATTCCAGTAAGGGCAAAAGGTAAAATCTTGATACGTTTAAAGGATGGAAGTTACCAATTTATTTCAAATGTTTATTATACTCCAGTGATGAAGAGTAATATTTTGAGTGTGGGTCAATTGTTGGAAAAATGTTATGATTTGTTCATAAAAGGTTGAAGCTTATTTTTAAAAGATGGTGCAGGAAATTTGATTGCTAAAGTACTCATGGGAAAAAAAATCATTTGTTTGTGTTGCCCATACAAACTGATGTGGCTAAATGCTTGACATCATGTTATAATGACTCATCATGGCCGTAGCATTTACGATTTGGGTACATGTATTTTGGAGGGCTCAAAACAATGGCTAGCAATGGAATGGTGAAAGGTTTGCCTCCAATAAATGAGCCTGATCATCTTTGTGAAGGGGTCTTCTGTAAAGTAATCAAGAAAGAGCATTTCAAAGAAGTCTCAATCAAAAACTTCAAGGCCAATAAAATTGATACACATTGATGTGTGTGGACCAATCAGTCCATGTTCTTTTGGTCATAACAAATATTTCCTTTTGTTTATTGACGATTTGAGTAAAAAAAAACATGGGTATAATGTCTTAAAAGAAAAATCGAAGGTGTTTAAGTGCTTTCAGAATTTCAAAGCTCTTGTAGAAAAAGAAAGTGAATTTAAAATATAGGTTGTGAGCAAACGAGAAGACGAATTCACTTCTAGAAACATTCAAGAATTTTGTGATGCCAATGGGATTCGCAGATTTCTAACCGCTCCAGGATTGCCACAACATAACAGTGTTGTTGAACGAAAGAATAGAACAATTCTCAATATAGTAAGGAGCATGATGAAGGCAAAGAGAATGATAAAAGAATTTTGGGCAGAAGCTGTCGATTGTGCTGTCTACTTGTTGAACTGGTGTGCAACAAAAGCTTTAGCCCACAAGACTCCATTTGAAGCATGGGATGGGAAAAAACCAGCAGTATCTCACTTGTAGGTATTTGGATGCGTTGCATATTCCTATGTCCTTGATGAGAAGCGCTTGAAACTTGATGACATAGTAAAAAATGTGTGTTCGTTGGCTATAATTCAAGAACTAAAGGCTAGAATCTTTACAATCCAAGTGATGTGAAGGTGTTTATTAGTAGAGATGTGGATTTTGATGAGGAAGCAACGTGGAATTGGCATGGTCAAGAAGACAGCTATAACTTTCTTCCTTTCTTGGAGAAAGAAGATGAAAATGAAGAAAGACATGAGATCATCGCTTCCCCGCTATCACCATCACATGGTAAAATTGATGTTTCAGAAGAAAGTTCAAGTGAAAGGCCTTTATGTACAAGGAGGCTTGATGATATATATCGGCAAATCGAGAGAATTGATGATATTACTTTCTTTTGTATTTTTGTAAACACCGAGTCCTTAGATTTTAATGAAGCTGCTGATGATGAAAAATGGGGAAAAGCTATGAGTGAAGAAATATAAGCAATTGAGAAGAACAACACTTGGGAATTAACAACTCTTCTTACGGGACATGCTGCCATCGAAGTCAAATAGGTGTACAAAATAAAGAAAAATTCAAAAGGAGAGGTGGAAAGATACAAAGTAAGACTAGTAGTGAAAGATACAAGCATCATCAAGGCATGGATTATGAAGAGGTTTTCGCTCCAGTAGCTTGGTTGGAAACCATACGGCTGATAATTTCTTTGGCCACTCAAAACAAGTGGAAAATTTTCTAAATGAATGTCACTTTGTTGTGAAAGGAAATGAAGACAAAGTGTTGAAATTAAAGAAAGCTCTTTACGGGCTAAAGAAAGCACCAAGAGCCTGGAATTGTAGAATTGACAAATATTTCCAGGAGAATGGCTTCACCAAGTGCCCTTATGAGAATGCTCTCTACATTAAGGTAAATGACAATGGAGTTCTGATTGTTTGCATGTATGTAGACGATCTAATTTTTACAGGCAACAATCCAAAGATGTTTGAAGAATTCAAGAAATCAACGTGCAGTGAATTTGAGATAACAGATTTAAGACTTATTTTCTATTATCTTGGGATAGAAGTGAAGCAAAAGGAGGAAGGCGTTTTCATTTCACAAGAAAATTATGCAAAAGAAGTTTTACAGAAGTTCAACATGAGTAATTGCAATCTAGTTAACACTCCAGTGGAATGTGCCATCAAACTTTCTGGATATGATGATGGTGCAAAGGTAGACTCAACCTTGTTTTGAAGCTAAGTTGGAAGCTCGAGATATTTAACTTGTACAAGGCCTGATATATTATTTGGAGTTGGATTGGTTAGTCATTATATGGAGGCTCCAACAACAACGCATCTGAAAGCCGTAAAGACGATTTTACGTTATATCAAAGGTACTCTTCATTTCGGGTTACATTATTGTGCCTCTAATGATTTTAGACTTAGAGGTTTCAGTGATAGTGATTGGGGAGGAGATATTGTTGATTGAAAGAGTATTAGTGGGTTCATATTTTACATGGATAACACGACTTTTACTTGGAGCTCGAAGAAGCAACCAATTGTTACCTTGTCGACTTGTGAAGCAGAGTACATTGCCATTAGTTCTTGTGTTACTCAAGAAATTTGGCTGAGGTATCTACTGAAAAAGCTTCATTTTGTACAAAGGGAGTCTACTGAAGTAAGCGTGGATAACAAATCAGTCATTGTTTTAGCAAAAAATTCGTTGTTTCATGAACATAGCAAGCACATAGACACCAGAAATCATTTCGTGCATGAATGCATTGCAAACAATGTGGTGGAGATTAGTTATGTAAAGTCTCATAAGGAATTGGATATATTTTCACCAAGGTTCTCAAGTTCAATACTTTCAAGGCATTAAGAAGCATTCTTGGAGTATGTAAAAGTCATGTTTAGGGGAGGGTGTTCGAAGAATAAACATGCATTTAAATATACATTTCACCTATTTAATTTAGTTTCATGAATTTAGAAGTTTGAGATACATGTATTGATAATTTAATATGCACCTAGCTAGTTAAGTCTAGTTCATACATGCATGTTTTTGGTAATTAATATATACCTAGTAAAGTGTGGTGCATGTAGTAGAATTAAATTGAGGGGATTAACTTATGTGATAGGAAGTCCTATAAATACTTATGTAATCTTGAGTTGAAGACAAGTCCACAATTAAATAGAAAATCATTTCCTCATTGAGTTTTTCTTCCTCTTAAGTCCACTTCTATTTCCCACATGAAGTGTGAAGTTTACTACAAATGCTGAATAATAAACTAGTCGAGTTTTTCCTCCATCTTTTTTAAGTTTGTTAATTGAGTACCCGACATTAGAGCTTTAATCCAGAATCTAGTATGACTTATAATTTCAATTAATATATAATCCTAATAAATAGTAAAATTTATCTATCATATCAAAATCAGATACTAAGTTCAGGTAATGTATGAATATGTGAATTTGATCGTCATATGATAGGACTTTTGAGTACAATTTTAGAATAGAAAACATAAGTTACTAAAAGATGAAAATAAAAAAGATGGCCACACTTGAACATAGCGGTTTCCTCGGAGAAGATACAACGCAAAAAAGGGAAATCGGATCGTAACTAACATACTTAGCTTCATCAATGGGACGTACAATTCAGAGTTGGTTTTTTCACTCACCTGAGGCTCTTGTGCGGTTCCATAATCATAATGCCCACCAGTTTCCAATTTGAGGCATCCATTTCTCCTAGTCCCTTGTGATTCCAAATCCCAATTATGATTCTTGGGATTTTGCATGTTTTGAAAGTAGAAAAGGCAAGAAAAATATCGTATGAGCCACTTTGTATGCATGAGGTTTCAGATCACTCCAAGACTTACTCCCAATAACATGCATGGCTTTGACAATAGTGCTATACATTGGTAGATCCAGCACCCGGTGAGCACCAGTGACCGCCTTGCTGGATCCGCCGACATTCACTCTTTTTGTGTCAATGTATGTTATGGATAGATATATCTGCATTTCCTTTTCTTTCAAAGAACCTCTTCTAGTTCAATTGGTAAGAGTTCACATTAATGAACGAGAAGTCTTGAGTTCGATTCTTAATAATTGCAATCCTTTATACAAATGATTTTAGTTTAATATTTTTTACCATTTTAAAGTATAAGCATAGGAAGATTCGAACCTGCGACTTCTTTTAAGAATTTTAAAAGTTTGACTACTATGGCATTTGATGGATATTAACATTATAAGTAACAAAAATATATATATTTTAAGTTTTATCAAGTAATAGATATATTCTTTTTAAAAAAAGAAAAATTTAAATAAATTTTGACCTTAATGGCCAGGCAATTGAACTACTGATCCATCCGGTTGAACTATTGATTCGATAATCCGATAAATTGTTCGGGTCAACAATTAGATCGAATATGATAACTACGTTTTGAAGAGAAAGAATAACGAAGAAGAAGAAGAATAAATTGGCAGTTGACATATACTGAAATCCAAAAATGCATTTGTTTTAATTTTGGCAGTAGAGAATATTTAATCAACAAAAAAATTGGCAAAAGGGATAAACATTGACACTAATTTTTCTTCCCATATTTAACGACAAAATTTTTGTCATATTTAAAACTATGAAATAATCTTTTTTCTGTTAGAATTATATTATTAGCAAATGGAACCTTGAAAGTAAGTAATTAGATCCATTTTTCAAACTTGAAATTCTTACACATTAAATATTATTAGACGGGTAGATAATGCACATTCACACTTGCAATTCGAACTATGATATAATTAATTTCAATTTACGGTATCGATTATTATTGCGGCCGTCAATGGTTAATGACTGCTCGTGTTCACTCAAGATCTTGGATCTGCCACTGAGTGCTATGTCATAATCAATCAGGAACTCACAACCGAACATGTGGCAGGCAACATTAGCAAATGAGTCCCACCAGACCATAGAGGCTAAAAAGCTGGAGGCTGTTTTAATGTCTAATCCGGCAACTATAGTCAAGATTGGTATAAAAATGCCGCCACCACCAAATCCACAGGCTCTTGAAAATTGAGGCAGCTATAAAGCACATAATCCAACTACCAAGAATGGAATGGTTACCTTTAAATTGGCGTCTTGAAATCTTGCTGCGTGGTGAGTTTGAGCTATGGAAAGTGAGTATTTCTGATAGGGGTTGTGCTTCTTTTCACCACTTATGTCGAAGATTGTCAGGAAACTGAGAAGGAACAACCATTTTAGCTCCTTTTGCTTCATTTGCATGGATTCTCTCTAGAGTGTGGATTTTTTCGATGGAGATAAAATGGTAGTGAGAATGTGATACTGCATCGTCGTTTTCTGGTATAAAGTAGTTAAGGTCTGAAAAAAATATTCCAGTATAAAATTACGCTAGTGCCACATTATATTCATAATAGTAATGTGGTATTATTCATTTTTAGTTTTATGCAATTTCTAAATACTAAATCGGAAGGACAAAAGATGAAACAAAAAGAAACATGCCAGTCCCAGAGTAAGACTGATATATAAATTTCAGACAGTTCATATGGCTGATTAATGATTTTTAACTAGGTATATTGACCTTTTGACAATCCGCAAGTGAACGAGATCGTGATCAAGTAATATAGAAGTATATAGAGTGTCGAACCCACGAAAACTACATGTTTTATCGAGTTAAAGTTAATAATATCCTTAATTGAATAACAATAATAACTTGTAATAAATATATGTCTAATTTATCACGTACTA
>CAIGRT010001465.1:0-10528 GCA_903798405.1 Fraxinus platypoda
TTTTTTGGGATCTGTAAATATTAATATATTTTCCATGGAAAACTTTCTCAGGTCCAAGTTTTAACCTGATATTAATTCAACTCCAATTCCATTTCTATAGCAGTAAATCAAAAATTTTGAAGAAAGAGACAAGAATTCTATTAAAATTTTATGACAGCATCTGCTCCCCATTTTTTGAGGTTTATACTTACGTTCCTTTCTTTGAGTATCTTACAGGCTGTTGTATCGAGTAAGAAATTATCCTTCAAGTAACTCGGGATTTTTCTCTTCCTCAAGCCCTTCCTATTCCCATTGATATTATGGAAATACTAGATGAAGATTGTACAACTGGAGTTGGCACAGGAAGTGGAGCAGGAGCCTGTGAAGGAGTTGGCACTAGATTTGAAGGCTTAGAAGATGGAACACCAGCTTGCGAAGGAGTTGGCACAGGATTTGACCAATGATCTGGCTCTAGAGTTGTGAAGATGCAAAATTTATTTTCTTTGGACTTCTACAATAACGTGGTGCAAATGCTACATATAATCCCCCATAAATTTTCATTTTCTAGTTTCCTTAGTGTTTGATGTTTCAATTTTTCAAATTTGAAATTAATGACAAAGTCAATGAAATGCTATATTCTACATATGCATAAGGTATGTATCATTATAATTCAAGACAATATAATTTAATCTTCTGTAGAAAAATGAACAGAAGAATACATGGCAAAGTTTAAAAAAAGAACACACAAGGAATATGTACATGAAGAATTAAAAAATGATAAAACAAAATTGCCAAATTATTCTTTATTTCAAAGGCATGTTTTATTAGTTGAAATCATTTTTAAGCTAATATTTGAACAACTTAAGTTTAAGGGAAATATTCCTAAGCATTTCCTACAAAACATATCCAGGAAAATTTTTATTTGATGAATAAATGTTTAAAATAAAATGAGAACAAAAGAATATGGCACGTAAGTTGACAGTTTTCGTATGTTTGATTGGTATGGAAATATCTTAGAAACGAAAATATAATTCCTTATTTTGAGGAAAACAAAAACTTACTTCCCCAAAAAAAAATGTTTTTCTTAAAAATAAGGAAAATTAGGCATATTTTTGAAAGTTGAAAAATATTTTTCATAGAAAAAATAGCAATCAAACACTTCAAAGTAGGAATTTGAGAGAAAAAATAACATTTTCGATGGAAAATAAATGCAATCACACACATCCTTCGTGTTTTTTATCCTGAGTGCAAAACATGTGTGTCCTTAGTATTATTATTATTATTTTTTCTTTTTCTTTTTTTGTATCTAAAAGCATAATTTATTATGAATGGAAAACTTTCTAGGGTCCAAGTTTTAAACCAGTATTTAATCAAACCAACTTCCACCATTCCTGCATTTCTGCAGCTGTAAATAATAAAAATTTAAGCAAAGAAATAAGACTACAATTAAAATCTTATGACAGCATCTGCTCCAAATTTTTTCAGGTTGATACTTAACTTCCTTTTTCTGTGTATCGTGTGACTACTGTATCCAGCATCCTTCAAGTAACTCGTCCGTTTTCTCTTTCTCAAGCCCTTCCTATTGCCCTTGGTATTCAGGAAATACTAGATGAAGATTGTAGAACTGGAGTTGACGCAAGAGGTGGAACAGGAGCATGCTAAGGAGTTGTCACTGGATTTTATGACACAGAAGGTGGAACACCAGCTTGCAAAGGAGTTGTCAGGGGATTTGACCCATGAACTGGCTCAGAAGCATGTGAAGACGAAGAATTTATTTTATCCAGACTTGTAAGACAACGTGGTGCAGATGCTACAACCAAATCCTGTAGCTTTTTATTTTCTCATGGTTTCTTAGTGCTTTATGTTCCAACTTTTTAAATATCTGATTAAGTATTCTACACATACATTAGGCATGTATCAATACTATTGAATTTTAGTTTTGTTAGAAAAATGCAAAAAAAGAATACGTAGAAAAGTTTTAAAAAAATGAAGTCACAAGGAATACGAGAATTTAAAAAAAAAAAATGATATAAAAGTACAAAGTTATTATTCTTTATTACAAAGACATACTTTATTAGTTGAAATCATTTTTAAGCGAAGATTTGCACAACATAAACTAAAAGAAATTCTAATAATTTTATACCAAACAAATAACCATGACAATGTTGGTTAGACGTATAAATGTTTGAAATATAATGAGAACAAGAGAATAAACTGTGACACAATGTTGTATATCAATAGATAATTTTTGATTCTTATGTTGTCTTGTTCCTTGATTCTTACAAAGGAAAAAGGCCGAATGAAGCTGAATTTGAAATGTATACATATGGAAACTTCTAGCGATTCTTAGTTTATATGTAGATCACAACAATAGGAGAATTAGGGGCAATGCATGACCCACAAGTGCAATTTCTTGAATTGACACTTAATAAAGCAATTTTTGTAGTGCAACATATATATATAGGTAATAAGGTAAAATATTTTCCTACACAGTGTAGTTATATCTTTTTACAGTTCTTGTTTTTGAAGCTTTTGTTCTAAGATTAGTAGCTCTTAACAACATGTTCTTCCTTTGTGTTATTGGTCTAGAGTTTGAGTTTAATGTAAAAGTAGTAGAAAGCACTACAACAACAAGTCTTTTCCAACGTTTAAAAAACGTTGCTGAAAACCTTTTGCAACGTTTTTGAGTATGTTGCAGAATTCGATGTTGTCGTAGAGTAGAAGGATACGTCAACTTTTTTGAACATTGCCATAACCTTTTTGCAACGTTTTTTGAACGTTGCAAATAACCCTTTTGCAACTTTTTTTAGTGTTGCCATAACATTTTTGTAACGTTTTTTGCGCGTTGCTAATAACTTTTTCGCAATATTTTTTGAACGTTGCTAATAACTTTTTGCAATGTTTTTTGCCTGTTGTTTATGCTTATATTTTTATTTTTGACAACATTTTTTGATCGTTGCCATATGTCATTTTACAATTTTTTTAAAAATTTTACATTTTTCTTATTTATAAAGTAATTTGCACAAATCAACCACAAAATAAGATAGAAGATGACAATATCAAACAACTCCAATAATCATTATTAATTGTACTCCAAAATGTAACAATATTTATTCAAAATTCAGATCTAAAATTCTGAAGCGTCTAAAACTTCAATACATTTTTTTTAAAAAAAAGGAAAGAAATGTGGTCAATAAACGAATGTTTTAATATCATGTCCAGAAATGTGGTCCTTCTTCATTTTATCTCCTTCTGCATTGAGCAGGTCACTACTCTTCTCTCCGAGCTGGAATGGAATAATCTGAAAAGTCCCTTAATTTATCTAATAGGAGTAACCCATAAAGTTCACATCCTTGGAAGAGAGCATCTGCTAGAAAAAAATTAGACTTTTAGAAAAAAATTATTATGCTAGTTGAGTCTTGAAGGTTGAAACAATTAAAATATGGAAGATCCTCATTTGTTGAGATATTGACTTGCATTGGTAAAATCTAACCAATCGAAAGAGAGAAAGGAGTTAGTGGTATGAATTCAACCTTATAATACACCCCGTAAAAGAGTATAAAGAACAAGTTTGGGGTATGAATCTTACAAATTAAGAAATGAAATATTTGACCATTGAAAGTTGATAATTGAATTAACTTGTAAATTTATGATGTTTGACTTGATTCTTCACAACTCACATTCTAAACAGTAACCTATTCATCTTAATCATCTTGATATAGTGAATTGGAAACTTCACAAGTTTAACATGAAATTCCAAAACTGAAGTGAAACAGCAAGCTGTTTGGCTATTTTTTAAATTTGCATGTATGTGTGTTGAGATAAGTATATGATTTTGTTCGAGAATAAACAAATGTTCAAGTTTGAGAGTATTTTATAAGTATATTTTATACACTTATCTAGGCCATTAAACATGGATATTTGGAAATTCTTTTAGAGAATTATTGCTTAATCTTGTATAAATATAGTTTGTTTAGGTAAAACCTAATGTTAGACGAGCTTTTGGAGAAAATAAATGAAACGGGACTAAAAGGATGGATTTTGTGCATACTTCTGAGAATAGGGACCAACTTGATACAAACTGAAAGATCAAGGGTTTGGATAGCTACTAAAACGGAGTTGAGAAATCAAGGATCAAATTGCACAAGACTCAAAGTTGAGCCATGTGATTGTAGGGCAATAGCCCATACGATCACAACGACACGTTTGATAGGAGTTCATAACACGGTAATTCCATGCGATTGCACTAGGGTATACCTTGCGATTGCATAGTTTTAAATCTTGTATGAAGATTCTATTTCATTTTTGCTTCGTCCAAGTTTTGGAAAATAATTTTGGAAGATTTAACCTATTTTGGGCCTCCAATTTCAATATCCTTGATTTGACAATGTGGAGAACAAGGCTAGGAAGGGATTTAGTGAAAACAAGATTAAAACTATGTTTTTCGGATGATAAATTTCCAATTTTTTTTTTTTTTGTAATTTCATTATTGAGATGCTAGTCTTAATCTATTAGTGCTGGATGAAGACAAAAATCATGATTTTACCATTTTAGTTCAAGGACCATTGCTTTAGTTGATTTGTGTTATTGATTGTTATTGCATGCTTATGGATAATTTGAATCCTTGATCATCATTTATATAATATGTTGCTTATTTAATTTTTGGGAGGTTCAAAATAGGTTTAGAGCAATTGTAATTATAAAGATAAGGCACAATAAACGTTAAAAATATTAGTTTATGATTTATACAATCAAATAAGTAATCATGCAATTGAATGCATTGCTTCGCATATGAATTCAAAATAGGTATATTTCGAGTTGTGCTTAAGAATAGGTTTGGCTTCCCTCGAGAGGGATAGTTGAATGAAATTAAATTATCGATTGTCAATTACGCACAAATAATATATACTAGAGAATTGAAACAAGAGAAGAACAGGTGGAGCTATAATCTCAAGACACTTCTCAATCATATTTTTTACATTCATGTTTGATATCGAATAAATTCAATTCAACTTAGAATCTATTACTCGTAGGACGATACTTCTACTCATAAATCTTACTTGTCAACGATCTCATACCTTTGCGAAATTTCATCGAACAATGTTCAAAGATAAGTATTCCTTTAAAAATATTTTCCCTTTGACCTATTGGTCTATAGTTTGAGCGTAATGAAAAAAGTATTATATTTGCAATTAGTGGTACTACTTTTTTGCTATTGGTTAGGGTTTAAGTGTATTCTTAAAAAAGTATAGATTGCTACTTTTGTTCTCTTTCAAGGGAAGAGAACAAAAAAGAAATGTGCTTCTTTTGTGCCATTATTCTAGAGTTCTTGTACTTTCAAAAAGTATTTAATGTGCAAAACATGTGCAACTTTTGTGCTATTGGTCTAGGGTTCATTGGTTCTAAAAATGGAAAAAGTACAAAATATGTGTTTCTTTTTTTTTTTTTTTTTAGATCTAAAAAACTATTTCGTTTTCAATGGAAAACGTTTTCAGGTCCAACTTCTTAACTGATATTAAATTCAACCCTACTTCCACCATTTCTGACAAGAATGGATAAAAACTTCACTCACAATTGTCAATACATAGAATCCATATTTAAGAAAAGTTTGCACTGATTTGCTACTTATGTCTCAAACCATAGCAATGTTTAAACGAGAGAAGAGAGGACAATATTGCAAACCAAGCTCCATATATTTAACATCCTTGCTCGATCTAAAGTTAATTATTTTTTTAAAATCATGGATTACGCAAAAATTTTCATCCCAATGAAAGTCTTCCCATTCCATAATCAGTTGGAAGGTTATGACACAATTCATCTTGGCCTACTTCCTCGGGAAGAAGGACTAAAAATGAATCTTGTGATTTATCTTCCTTGTTATTGTCTTCATTGCAGTTGCCAATTCCGTTTTCATCGACATTAACGTTGTTGCAATTTCCATTGCTACTGCTTCCGTTGCTAAAGTTAATACTAAATTCCGTGTTAGGCAGTTTTTCGTGCGAAATCCGCAAGCATACAAGATCTTTGACAAGTAATAATGTGACGAGAAAGAATACCATCCCATGAAAAATAAAATTTAAATTATATTATATCAATTCGTTATCAAAATCAAATGTAACTAACAAAAGAGATTTATATTTATTATATCTAAATTATCTACTAATTAACTGGAATGATTTCAAAATAAAATATTAGAATTTTGAATCTACTTATTATTATCTTATTTTCAATTCTCAACCTACGTAATTTAGTGCGATTTGTGTATTCATGACAGTCGATAATCCAATTTTATTTAACTCTCTCCTCCAATGTAAGTTAAACATATTCTAAACACAATTCGATCATGTTCTTATTCTGAATTCATATGCAAAGTAATGCATTCAATTACAGATTATCTATATGATTGCACACACCGTGCATGTTATTTTCCACATCTATTGTCCGTGTTGAAGTTACAAAATTTTAAATCTATTGTGAACCTCCTAAAACTACAACGAGCAATTAGTTATCTAATTGGTGACCAAACAATTAAATAATTCAACAAAGCATACAAGATCAATCAAGAACATAAATTAACTAAACTACTTGATCTTTGAATTAAAAATAAACAATAATAGGGTTTATATTCATCTCAACACAAAAGAAATCTAGTCTAGCATATTTCTAAAGATAAAACGATAAAGAAAACAGAAGATCGTCACCCGAAATTTATAAATATAAGGAGATGAGAAATTTATTTCTTGTTCTTGATCTTTAATCCCAAAATTTGATTCTTCAAGTTCTTGATACTTTTTGATTTGGATTCTTTGCTAGATTTGTTTTCCTCTCCACTTATGATGAATTAGCCCATTGTTCTTGAAAGATTTTATGATATGAATTGATATGAGAGGTGAGAGAGATCCCTTCGAATGTTAGCCCGTGTTCTGTATTTAAACTGGCCAAAAATTAGGTCGAAGTTGCGTAAAATTTGATTTTTAAAAAATTTCAATCATAAAAGGAAAGCTATCAAGTTCGGTAGGAATTGGCCCGAGCTCAAACATGGACATATTTGGCTCGTGCATGGGCAAAGCTATTCCGCCTCGAGTTTGGAAAAAGTGAGCCTTGCTCATGCAAAGAATTTACTCCATGCTCAAGCATGGAGTAAAAATCTTCTACGGTTATTCATTTTGGTCCCCAATTTTCTCCTTCGTTCAATTTGATCCTTTTCGCATGCAAATTTCATTATTTGGCTTCTAATCTTTTCCAATTGATCTCGTATGATCTTCAATCATCATGTTATAGTTCGAATCAACTACTGAATATTTGCAATTTGGTCCTCCAAATTAATTTAGAAATTATTCTTTTTCACCGATTTTCATTCCTTTCTTCCAATTATACTTCAATTCATTGAGTTTTACTAACAAACAATAAATATACAAGATTAGACCAAAATTAATCATAAGAACTCCTAAATGTCTACATTTAAAGGCTTAGATAAGTGTACAGCAGCATTTGGCCTATTTCTTCTCCCTGCATGCCGGTGAAATTGCTTAATTTGAACCTGCATATTCCTATACAATTTCTGTCAGGTAATATACTGAGATTGAGGCATCTCCATCCTCTTGTCACTATTATTGATTACTGTTGTTGGTGTGAAATAGAAAGAAAAAAAAATGAGAATGAAAAGGCCGAGGCAAAGAGTCGATGGGGGTGAAATTGGTTTGACCATGTTGAGGGAATGTCTGATGTATCTGACAGATATATTCTCAAGTTCTACAAACTCTTGACCCATTTAAGGGATGAACAAAATCCATCATTATATCCGGAGCGGTAAGCTAGAGTAATGGTTTCTTCTATAATTGCATTTCTAGAAGTTCATTGGACAGAGGTCTGAGGCAATTCCTAACACTCAAGTCCTATCTCATCATGCTCAATGCCATGTCTTATATGATGCTTAACTTTGTCATGTCTTGTACTAACCAAGAAGAAATACATTAAAATGTTGGAAAATAATAAATTAAAGTAATATATTTAAGTTGAATAAAATTATAACAACAATTCATAGGTTTCAAGTATAGTCAATTCTATAGTTAATTTGTATTTGAATTTGTTCAATTCCATGATCAATTTATGATTACAAATTCATTTATGACTATTGTAACATTATTTGTGTTAAATACAAAATTAACTAAGAATTTGAAGCATCCCTCATTCTAGTATTATTTAAGGAAGTGTTCTCCCCTTTATTCTTCACACCAACAAAAATTGAGAATTCTTTCTTCACTCTAAGTTTCTCTCCTCTTTGTTTCAAGAGTTTAGTTTTTAGTAACTTAGATAGTTTAGTTCTTTATTCTAACTTGATGATAGAATTGTGAGCATTCTTAGTTCATCTAAAGTAGTAACGAGGTGTTAGTCAGGTACTTTCAACCGTTGTATCTTGTGAAACAACCGTCGTTAATCCTCTTGCACCACAATGGGGGACGAATTTGTTTTGAGGAAATTGTATGCAACACAAGCCTCGATTCCTTTCAATGGCGATACTAAATCAACAACTATTTCCACTAATTTTATTGTTATTCTGTTTATTGTAATGTTTCCTTCCATTATTGTATTTATACAATTCCAGCAGTATTTCTAATTTTCTTTTTGTATTTTTCCTAACATAAAATGATGAGGAAACATTTTAATTTTATTTTTGGAAATAACATGCATGTGCATGATTAATCTGGCTAAGTTGCAATTTTCACTATAATAAACATACTCCGTACTTTTTGTTTTCACTTTTTATATATATTAGTTTGTCGCCCGTGCAATGCACGGGTTAGATTATTTTGAATGTGATGTTAGCGTTTCTAATATTAATATGAGTTTAGTAATTAAAGAAGAAACCAATAAGTTATAAAGGTAACAAAATGAGGTAAGTTATTTATGATATTAAGCTATGAATGGAATTGTTCAATATACAAATTATTTGAAACATGTGTTTAACATATGATAATACCGTTAACATAATTATTATGTTTTGGATGAAGTATGCAACTTTTTCTATTTTTTTAATGATGAATCAAAGTTTCATATGCTACTGGTAGTAATTATACAAGTATGATTCAGTCATAGTTCACAGTGTTTGTATTCGAAAGGATAAACAGGGAACTAAAATATTTACAAGAACTTGTTAATGTCAAAAGTAGTAATTTAATGCTATTCAGTAGACTTTCAACTGAAGACTTACCATTAGGTTCCTGTACATAGGCAGATTATGTTTTTTTTTTTTTCAGAGCAGTAGAAGAAATACATTGTGACTGCCTATTGTTATAAAAATAATGTAGATAGTTTTCACTCATGTTTTTCTTTCAAGGTGAGGACATTGGTTTGTTGTGTTAACAGAGGTTGTATTGTGAATACAAATGTAGCTGAATTGTTGTGTATATATATATATATATTATTATTATATTATGTATCTTTTTGTGGGTAAATAAGTTGTGTTGAAAATACGAATATAGCTGAATTTTTGTGTGTATATGTATTATTATTATTGGGAAGACAAATACAAGTGGGAAGCTTTATGTCAAAAGATTTTTAAATCACACACGTAATTGTTTTCAATTTTTGTACATGTAGGACCCACTGTGTGTGTGTGTTGGGAAGCGGGATGCTTTAACTTAATTGAGACTTTTTTCATTTTTTGTCACCATATTTGTACTTACCGTAATTTCTTTTACCGATTTTGCACCTAAGATACTGTATTTGTACTATAAATCGTATTTCCACTTACCATATTTGAGCTCACCGTATTTGCGCTTGCCGATTTTACACTAAACTACCGTAATTGCAGTATATACCATATTTGACCTCACCGTATTTGCACTCATTGTATTTGCGTTCACTGGTTTTGCACATAACATACCGTATTTGCACCATAAAATCGTATTTACACTTATCGTATTTGAGCTCACCTTATTCGCGCTTATCGATTTTGCACCAAACTATCGTAACTGCAATATATATTGTATTTGACATCATCGTATTTGCTTTCACCGTTGTGTGAGATCATAGTTTATCGATTAAAAACGTATACTAATTTAACGAAAATAAAATTAAATGTATGTAAATATACTTAGCGATTCAAAGTGATTGATATAAAAAATATATATTTTTTCTTGTAGCGTCTGATAAATTTCTAAGGTTTTGANATTAAAAACGTATACTAATTTAACGAAAATAAAATTAAATGTATGTAAATATACTTAGCGATTCAAAGTGATTGATATAAAAAATATATATATTTTCTTGTAGCGTCTGATAAATTTCTAAGGTTTTGAGTTTGAAGCGGATGAAAGATGATAGAGTTTTTATCTGTGTTGGAATAAATAGATAAGAAAAATTAGCTAATTTTGAAATTTTAAGTGGGAAGTGTTTTCAAATCACACACATAATTGTTTTCATTTTTTCTACATGTAGGGCCCACTGTATGTGTGTTGGGAAGTGGGATGTTTTAGCTTAATGGAAACTTTTTCATTTTTTTGTCAAAAATATATTTGGTTTTCTATAACGTTGTGCAATAGTCATT